>CABIKL010001889.1:0-13943 GCA_902196195.1 Aptinothrips rufus
GTTTTTTTTTTTTGTTTGTATAAAGACTTGTCATTTTTAAGTGTACGTTGAAGGTGGCATTTCTCTAGATTTTATAAGCAGCCAATCAATGAGAAAAGATTTTAATCCTGATTTCTTACCGGTCGCACAAAGCGTCGTCACTTATTCCAAGTAATTTGTTATTTTCAGTTAACAGCACTAGCAGCTCTAGCAGACGCCCCCTTGTGGTCCTGTACTCCCCCTCCCACAATTCTTCTGCCTTTTAATTCTATTATATTCTGTCTTTTACGGTATATTGATCGTTTCTTCGCAAGCATCAATATTAAACTTGCCACTGATGGCTAAGTCTTCCTTTAGGTGAGCATATTTCTATGTATTGTCTCTTACCAACTCTTTGTCTGTCTTTGTTTACAAATCTAGGTTATGAGAGCATGTTTACAAGATCGTTTTAAAATTGTGTCTCACTTTTTCGAAATACTTAATTTTTGTTGTTTTAAAGTGCTTATCAACATTTGTCTTTCATCAATTTTTATTTAAATATAAACTGAATGCGCTGTAGCAAGGTGGATGAATATGGATTTGAGAGAGGAGAGGACTTCAACTATGAGGCATATGAAGAGCACATGTCTGAATACTTGCCTATTCTTGCTCGACGTTCGCGAAAATGGTCACAACTTCTGACAAATCCCAGTTCTCTGAAACGCAGTCCAATTCTGAAACGGTACATGCGAAAAGGAGTTCCAGCTGAGCATCGTGCAGAGGTGAGCTCTTTAGAATAGTTCTTTATGATTTGGGACGTGACAAATATGATTAGATCTAGAACTGTCTCTTTTTGTTTATTATAAAGGTGTGGTTATGGGCGAGTGGGGCAAAGCAGCTGCAAGAGAAAATGGGTCCTAACCTATATTATGAACTTCTGGAGGAACCTCATGACAATGACATAGTTAGCACTATTCGCACTGATTTACCTAGAACATTTCCAGATAATATATTCTTCAACTTGAGTGAGCAGTGTGAACTACGAAAACAATTGTATAGAGTGCTTTGCGCGTATGCTCACCACAACAAGCACGTTGGATATTGTCAGGTACAGAACCTTCCTTTATATACTTTCAAGCTGGTAGAAAAGCATGGATTTTGCTTTATTGTTAACTGAGCATTTTCTTGTTGACAGGGTTTGAATTATATTGCTGGATTGCTTCTTTTAGTTACTAAGAGCGAAGAAAAATCTTTCTGGCTGTTAAAAATTCTTGTGGAACAGATTCTCCCTGATTATTATGGCCCAACAATGGAAGGAGTTATTATAGACATTGATGTCTTAGGAGAATTAGTTAGGTATTGCAAGCACATTTGACTGATCTCCGTTTCACAATGTTTTAATTTTATTTGGTTTAAGGTCAAATCAACAACTGTGTGTTTTTTATCATCACTGAAAATTTAATGATAGTATTCCAATTTTAATCAATTGCAGGTTGAAGATTCCAACTGTTCACAGTCAAGTTATAGCACTTGGTATGCCATGGCCTGTTGTCACTACAAAATGGTTCATATGTCTCTTTGCTGAGGTTCTACCCGTTGAAGTAAGTATTGAATAATACGAAGTAAGCTAAATGAGGTTACAAATATCTTTTTGTCCACTGCAGAGTTAAGGAATGACGACAAAGTGATGCTAATCATTATTGATAAACATCACTATTTCTTACTCTTTACAATCTTGGTGAGGCAAAGAATCAATGGTAAAGAAAGGCATCCAACTTTCAGACTGTTCTTCGCATTTGGGACTGTATGTTTTATGAAGGCTCCAAGATTATATTCCGTGTGTGTCTTACTTTAATCAAAAGTCATGCTAGCACTTTATTAGCCTGTGATGACTTCGGGAGTTTGGCTTCAACTTTTAAAGATATGACGCAGGATTCTAGCACACTACACTGCCATCAGTTTATGAAGGTAATTTTTACTTGCGTGATTACTCTAATGGAGTTGATTTCCATCCCTTAACTCTTTTTCCTTTACAACAGAATATATTCCAAGTTCCTGGATCACTATCAAACACAACCATCTATAGATTAAGAGAAAAGATATCTGAGGAACGGCGCAGTCATTAAATTTCCAACAAAGAAAAAAAAAAACGTCGTTGTAAATTTTTCCCTGTTTGTCTCTGATCAAAGAGGTGGGACCAACATCTAGTGTGATTGAAATAATGTTGCAGTTGTTTGAAATTTATGTCTTTGCACATATGGCTGAATTCCAAGGGCATTCAACTTAGCTATTCAAACTTGACAGTGAGCAAGCATCAGTATTTTCCACATGTCGTATACATCACAGACAGTGCTCTTCGACAGTGCTCTTCCTCTTAAACAGTTGAGAGATTAAGTCATACGCTTTAATGAAGCAGCAGCTGCCGTAAAATGGAACTTTCTGTATTCTAGATTTTATTGAAAACTGTTAATTATACTGTGGAAATTCTTCATTTTAATATGTAAACGAACGTCACAAATTGTCTTGCAGCTCAGAGCTATTCTTGGGGTTTTTCCTGTCAGCTTGGTATCTGTGTTGTTTGATTGAATTTATTTTTGTGATTTTATGCATCTACATTATTCAATTTTCAGCATCTTTGCAATACTGCTCAGACTAGTGTTTTCTGTCCTGTCTGTTAGTAAAACTATTTATAACATTTTTGTTTAATGTATGATTCTGCTTCTTTTAAATTATGCAGATCGGATGAATTGATTTTAAACTTATAGTTTCAGTATGGTTATGAATTTTATGGGCCTTTGATTTTAAATCACGTGCTTATATAGGGGAATATCAGGGGAGATGTAGGTATTATTCTTCACTTCTTTGAAAATCTCATTTGCGCCTATGCTTTACTGGAGACCTTTCTTGTACAAAACGTCAAAGGAATACAGTATACTATTGAATTTGGTCTTTTGACCTTCCTCTTCTTTCCTCCTAAAGAGAGAAACTAACATATTGTTTTATTTGTAATTTTTCTCTTGTGAAAGGTTAAGCATGCATGTTCACACCATCGCTCACATTTCCACTGTGCTTAGTATTATTTAATTATTCAATTCTCTTAAGGTCTTATAACAGGTCATTTCGTTATGCCTCATTCATTTTATAACTTGTCATTGAACTGTTGTGCCTGTCTATGGGATATTGGTAGAGGGTTGCCAAAAAGTGCTGTTTTTTGCTGAGATATGGAATTATGAGATGTGTATTGTGGTCTTTTGGCGTGGATTAAAAGACGTCTTCTGAAATTCGCAACCATATCACATATTAAGCTTTGAAGTCACAAGCTCAGAGTAACTACGATTTGAAATCACTTTCTTGTATTTTCCTGAAATGAAAATTTATTTTCAGAGAATTTACTCCCTTTTGTGTTCGTCTTTTACTTCAGCTTGACATTGTTGACCGGGAAAGGCTTTTTGCAATGATTTTGTGTCAAATTTTAGTATTGACTTTTTTTTATGATCATTAGCTGTCCAGAATTTTCCACACCATAATTTGTATGGTCATTTAGTGTCAAGAATTTTCTACCTCGTAGCTTGTATTTGTTAAACTTAAATTTTGCTAGATATTGATTGTAGATTTTCCATCATTGGTTTGTCCATTTTCAGTATTTGTTTTTCACTCAAATTCTTTCTGGATCTACATTTGCTGTGGTTGGTTGTGTTTTTCTCGTTTTCTGAACTAATTCCAGAGCCATTATTTTATTGCTTATAGACACCAACATTTTGAGTGTTCCTCCAATATGAAAGAAGGGCGTCTCCAAGAAGGCATTCATGATTTGCATGAGTGTGGTGAACCCTCTGTTTTAGTAATTGAATTGCACATGTGTATCTTACTTTTGCTCAAATATTAGTAAATCATTTCATTCTGGTTCCCATGTCAGGAAATCTTTTGATGTTATTTTAAAGGTACCAAAAGAACTGTTCCTGAGAAAATCAGTTTAACTGGTAACATTATATTTGTGTTTCTATTCCAGTCTGAGCTTCCAGTATTTGGCTTCTGTGATATTGTCCTCTTTTTTTTTAAAAAAAATCTGTTGATAAATGAACAAAATGTGTCATCAACTGTGATAAGATTTTTAATGATGTCTCAAATTAGGTAATAAAGAAGCTGACACTTCTTTGTCGTACCATTGTGTTATTTGAGTCGCCTGCTGCTGTAGTACTCTGACACAGTATTAATTGGCCACTGTCAAGAAGTGTATTGAGTCTGATTTTTTTCTTTTTCTTTTTCTAGGAACATATTTTTTTGTGTTTGCATACTTGACCAAAATGTCACAAAAATACTGAGAAAATTATAAATTTTTCTTTAAGAGTCACAATAGCATTACATGCAAAACGCTTTAATGAAAAAGCAAGTGCTAAACTTTGTATGAAACTCTGAAAGTGTGCCCTTTCCTGTTATAGGTCAGATTAGGATTTTGATACCTAGGATGAGTTAATTTCTACAAATGAAATGGTGAATAAAATCTATTGAGTTCAGATTTAACTTGTAATAAAATCAAAGAAAAAATCTAAAATTGACAACCTCAGGCCAATTCTTTATTAATTGACTCTTGAAGATATCTAAGTATTTACAAAATGTACAGACTCGGAAAATAGTCTTATTCTAAAAATATAACATGTCTACTTCTGACTATCCAAAAAATCTTTTGCTTCATTAATTTTAGCAGCAAGATACGGAGATCCTCCGCGGTCAGGATGGTTAACGATCATAATACGTTTATGAGCCTCCTGCAATAAGATAAATTGATAACAAATCTTCCTGAATGGACAAAAATAAAATAATTTTAACCAGTCTGATGCAAGAGAATGTCTGTTACCTTAATTTTTATTTTGTTTGCAGTCGGCGAGACTCCTAATATCAAAGCAGCTTCTCTTCTTGTCATTTTTTGTTCAAATCCACCTTTGTAATATTTAGAGCCAATTGTCTGCAAATGTGAGGAGATCGTTAGAGGCAAAATTTATAATAAGAGTTAAAGCTAGACATAGAATTGTAAATTTTTGTATAAGAAACAATTTAAACATTTTCTTTAAGTTTAAAGCAAGAAAAAATATGAAAATTTTAAATTTCAAACGAGTGCTTGAAGGAAGACAGGCAATTATAGCTGCCCTGCCCCTGTTAATTGATGATTCTGTTCTTTAAGTAATATGATTTACAAATATGAAGTTGTTACATTATGGAAGGTGAGTTTCTTTAACCTAACACACAATACTTACATCGATTTGAATTGCAGCTATCTTCTTTGAAAGGCCAGATCGTACAAAGTAACGGCCTGCGTAACCAACAGCTGCCAGACCAGCACCGACCCAAATCAAGGATGACTAGAAAAAAAAAGGAGGAACATAAGGTATTTGATCAAACTTGTCTAAAATGTCATGGTAAATTGCCAGTCTGTCAATCTAAGCACCTATCAAGAGAATAAAGTAGACTGAGACATGAAAGCAACAGAACTTGCAAATAAGGGACTAGTTATTTTGTTCAATTACAGATTAGAAATTTCAAAGTGAGTTAAGTGTGATAAAAATATCTTCGCTCTTGTGCAAGACATTTTTTCTCTGTCACATACAATGCCAAATAACCAACAATCATCGATGCACCAAAAATTTAAAGAAAAGAAAAGTGAGAGAGTAGACCTGATAACAAATGTCTCTCATCTTTGATTTTGCAGCTGATTGTAATAGGTTATGGGATTCTCAGCAAGTTCTAGCAGAATACACACCATTCTTTCTGCTCGAGACCCCTGAAATAATGTGAGGAAAGTAAATCTTCGAAATAAGATACGAAGAATAAGACCAGTCAACGAAAATGATGGAACGAAAACTCATGCACCTTTACAAATAAATTGAACAGATCACGGAGCATTTCATGGTATATTGTGTATTTACAAATCGAAATGTGAAAGGGGAAGGGGTGGGTGGGGTAAGGAGGGGGAGGGGAAACCGGCATCGGGTTGATGAGAGTGGACTTGTGCGAGACTATGATGCAGACTGCTTTGGGGCCTACCCGACAATAAGATTTCCCACGATATTGAGATAAAATTCGTTATCAGCGATTCCACTACTTCAAAATATTTGAATAATTGTGTTCATGCCTTTCAAACTCGATTCAATCGCCAGCGACCCATTAAAAGCTTGGAAAAGGATCGGATAACAGTTTCACAGAGGTTTGCTGCCAAGCCCGAGCGACGAGCGACCACCCAACCACCACTCTCCGCAGAGCTACCTACTGAAAAATACCCCCACAAACTGAAGGGTAACTTCAGCCTTTTTCGAATCTATTTCGCCTTAATCGTAAAGAATAAACGTTTGCCTCAATTTTGCTTTTGCTTTATTACTTCTTATGTGCTTCTCATCTCGGTAGTCTCTCTTCTAGTTTTATTGCCACCTGAACATTCACGTTCCCTTTCGAGTGAATCTGTTTCGTTTCGATCTTTACCCACGTTCCTGGAAAATGGCGGCAGAGCAAGAGCAATTTTATCAGCTCCTTAGCACCCTTTTAAATACGAACAATGAGATTCGCTCGCAAGCTGAGGTAAGATTTAATTTCTTCAATGACTGCTTCATCGATTGTTTTACGTTGCGCTTGGTCGTTATATCGTTATTTCGTTACACAACCCATATGAAAGTCAACAATGGTGTACCTAGGCCTAAAGTTCCACCGCGTGTTTGCGCCGTGTGCTACTACCATGAATCACTTTGCTCGAAATGTTATCAGAAATAAATGATGACACCATTATTTCTGTATTGTACACGACAATCTCACTACACTATACGTCTTAGCCATGCAATGGTCGTGTCAAACCTGCTGTTATTCCTGGTTGTGACCGTCTCCCGTTCAGCCTAGCCTGTTAGTTGTCCATTACCCGCGTTTTCTTTGTTGGCGTCAGGCCGGCGTAAATTATCTGTCAGTCAAAATTGACGATTGCATAAAATTGAGCTGTATTCACTTCCCAGTCATGAGTGTGGCACTCTATTTGTGAAGAATATTTAAATCTTTGTCCAGTGGGTGTTCAGACCCATCACATTTTACACTGCGTTTTATTTCGCAAGGGGAAAGGTTAAAAATGTATTTAAGTGACTAAATTCACCATTTTTATAATGAGGTTTTGTCTTCTTCGAACAAATATATTATTTCCTTATGTACTCCTTCCTTACAAAACTGATATGCCTACCCAATTCATCAAATATATTTGAATTTCCTGATTTGTTTGTTTTTAGGAAGCTTATAACAACATACCAGTGGAACCAAAGGTGACTTTCTTGTTAAATAGTCTTCATAATGGAGCTCTCAGTGAAGAAGTCATTCAAATGGCAGCAATACTTCTGCGTCGCCTTTTCACCTCAGAATTTGCTGACTTTTATCCCAAGGTACAAAGATTCTTCCATTAAAAAGAAACCAAGTCATTACTTAGCCGTGATTCTCTCAGTTCTGTCAATTTTCTAACTTTTTCCATGCCTGCTCTTTCATTGTAGCTATCTCCTGAGGCTCAAGCTGAGCTGAAGTCGAAAGTATTACTGGCTGTACAACGGGATCAGTCAGATGTGTGCCGACGTAAAATGTGTGATGTTGCTTCCGAAGTGGCCCGGAATTTCCTAGATGATGATGGAAACAATACCTGGCCAGAATTCCTTCAGTTTCTTTTCCAGTGTGCAAATAGTCCTGTGCCAGTACTGAAAGAGTCAGCACTTCGAATGTTCACGTACGTTCTTGAAATACTCTCAAAAGTTCTGTAGGGTCTTGTATCTTCAACTACTGATAGATTAACTTTTTTCTTGTACTTAATAGATCCGTCCCTGCTGTGTTTGGTAACCAACAATCTACACACCTTGACCTAATAAAGCAGATGATCCAGACATCTCTGACAGATGCATCAAGTTATGAAGTAAGATGCCATTTTGAAAAAGAACACTTTTATCCATCTTGCTCTTGAATCTTAAATTTTTTATTTTTACTTTGACTCATCTCTTTTTCAGGTCCGTTTCCAGGCAGTTAAAGCCATCAGTGCTTTTATCCTGCTTCATGAGAAGGAGAATAATATCTTAAGGCATTTTTCAGATCTTTTAGCTCCAATTATTCAGGTACCTAGTATAATTTGCCTCTATGAATTTTTACCAAAATTTAATTATTAATTATTACTACATTACTAAAAGTTGTGAATTGTTATCAGGTCATTATGCAGAGTGTTGAAAAGCAAGTTGACAACTCTCTACTGAAGTCTCTAATTGATCTAGCTGAATCAAGTCCTAAATACCTGAGGCCTCAATTGGAAACTATAATGCAAATGTGCATGGAAGTAAATATCCTTGATCCTTCAACTTTCTAGCAACTCTATTTACATTTTGCTTAACTATGTAAAATCTCTTCCAGCTTTTCTCTAACGCAGATCTTGATGATGCCTGGCGTCAATTGGCTCTGGAAGTTATTGTTACGCTCTCAGAAACTGCACCTGCAATGGTACGGAAAGTAGGTGTGAAATACATCCCGGAACTTGTGCCTAGAGTGTTACACCTTATGACTGACTTAGAAGATGACGATGAATGGAGTTTGGGAGATGAGATTATTGAAGAAGACAATGACAGGTAATAGCTGAAGTTGGCTACTGTTGTGATGTTAGTTGCATCTCATGACTTTATATAACCACTAATATAAATTTTTAAAACCTGTTTTCATGCTTTTCTCCCCTATTTTTTGTCTTAGCAACAATGTTGTGGCTGAGTCCGCACTTGACAGACTGGCTTGTGGTCTTGGTGGAAAGACTATGTTACCTCACATCGTGCAGAACATTCCTCAAATGTTGGAAAATCCTGACTGGAAATACAGGCATGTAACGTAGTACTCATCTTATCTTATTCTCATAAGCATGCAGCGATTACTTGTCTCCATGCAATAGTTCTTGATGCTTTCAGCTTTATTAAGGGAACAATTTATTTGTTTCAGGCATGCTGCACTCATGGCTATTTCTGCCGTTGGTGAAGGTTGCCATAAGCAGATGGAGGCTATGCTTCCTCAGATAATGGATGTAGTTATTAAGTTCCTTATTGACCCTGTAAGTAGATGAGAATCTGAATGTAATCAGTTCTTCATTCCTCATGAAATTTATAGCCAAGGTTTCTATGTTAGCATAACATAATTTTCAAATCATTTTATATTAGCATCCAAGAGTGAGATATGCTGCTTGTAACGCAATTGGACAAATGTCTACTGACTTTGCTCCTAACTTCCAAAAGAAGTTCCATGAAAAGGTTGTACCTGGCCTTCTCTTGGTTCTTGATGACAACAATAATCCAAGAGTTCAAGCACACGCAGGTTTGTTTAATTAATTTTCAATTAGAATCGGTTTTCTGTGGATGACATACAATATTTTCTACTATTTATTTTCTTTAGGTGCGGCTTTGGTTAATTTTAGTGAAGATTGTCCCAAAAATATTCTTACTGGCTACCTTGATGCCATAATGGGAAAGCTACAAGCTATTCTCAATGCCAAATTTGAAGAGTTAATGAAAAGAGGAACCAAACTTGTTTTGGAGCAAGTGGTCACCACCATAGCCTCTGTTGCGGACACATCGGAGGAACAGTTTATCAAGTATTATGACAACCTTATGCCTTGCCTAAAATTCATCATTGCAAATGCTAATACTGCGGAATTGAAGCTGCTGCGTGGAAAAACAATTGAATGTGTCAGTTTGATTGGATTGGCTGTTGGCAAAGAAAAGTTTGCTCCTGATGCCAGTGAAATCATGGATTTATTGTTGAAGACAAATCAAGAGGGCGAACTTGCTGATGATGATCCTCAGACTTCATACTTGATCTCAGCCTGGGCTAGAATATGTAAAGTTCTTGGTAAGTGAGAATGCTCTCATTGAGTTCTTAATTTTGTTAATTTTTAATGTATGCACTAACTCATGTGATAATATCTTCACTGACCTATCTTTTACTCCTACAGGGAAACAGTTCCAACAGTACCTTCCCTTGGTCATTGGTCCTGTCATGCGCACAGCTTCTCTGAAACCAGAAGTTGCTGTGCTAGACAATGACGACATGGAGGGAATGGCCGGTGATGACACTTGGCAGTTTGTCTCACTTGGAGAGCAACAGAACTTTGGTATCCGAACTTCGGGCCTTGAAGACAAAGCATCTGCATGTGAAATGCTGGTCTGCTATGCCAAGGAACTGAAAGAGGCATTTGCTGACTATGCTGAGCCTGTGGTGAAGCTCATGGTGCCAATGTTAAAGTTCTATTTCCATGATGGTGTTCGCTCTGCTGCTACTGAGAGCCTTCCATATCTCTTAGAAAGCGGAAAAGTTAAAGGTATGTACACTTCTATAAAATGAGTTTTTTCTTTAAATTCTTTATTTTTGCTTTTTCACATTTGTCTTTATCTCTTTTGATTCAGGAACGGATTACCTAATGGGTATGTGGAATTACATTTGGCCTGAATTACTGAAAGCAATTGATACAGAACCAGAAAATGAAGTTTTGTCCGAACACATGCAATCTTTAGCAAAGGTACATTTCTTCTTCGACTGATCTTTTGAGAATTTTGTTTCGTCTTTTCTGTGAAATAACCTTGTACAGTGCATACCTGTGTGATGAGTTGTTCTCTTTTTGCAGTGTATTGAAGTGCTTGGTCTTGGTTTCTTGTCCCAAGAAGCTATGCAAGAAATGCTGAGAATCCTGGATAGGCTGATCAAAGATCATTTTGAAAGAGCGGAGGCACGAGTGGAAAAGAGGAAGGATGAGGATTATGATGATGTAAGAGACCATTTAGAATGAGTAAGCGCAGTGTGATGTGAACACCATGTCAGTTTGTGGATGGAAAATACAAAGTTCTCGCTATGATTTCAGGTTGTAGAGGAGCAATTAGAAGATGAAGATGATGAGGATGTCTACATCTTGAGTAAGGTGGCTGACATACTGCATTCTCTTTTCCTTACATATAAATCAGACTTTTTCCCGATGTTTGATACTTTGGTTGGCCACTTTGTTAAAATGCTTGGTCCAGAACGGCCCTGGTCAGACAGGCAATGGGCTTTATGTGTCTTTGATGATGTCGTTGAATTTGGTGGGCCAGCATGTGCCAAGTACCAGCAGCACTTCCTTGGACCAATGCTGACAAACGTTACTGATAAGCAGCCTGAAGTAAGGCAGGCAGCAGTGTATGGCTGTGGCGTGCTCGGTCAGTTTGGTGGAGAGGCTTTTGCAGGTAAGCTGTCATTGCAAATTTGTAGCACCAATTTGCTTACCTGTTTTTTATTTGAATGTACTTTGTTGTAGTGGCTTGTAAGGAAGCTATCCCTCGGTTGGTGGAGGTCATTAGTGAAGCGGACTCTCGAACCCTTGAGAAAGTCAATGCAACTGAAAATGCTGTTGCTGCAGTCACAAAAATTTTGAAGTACAACAGCTCAGTCATCAATGTTGATGAGGTTTTACCCCTGTGGTGAGTATTTTTTTCTTGTCAGTTAAACAAATTAGGAAGCTCACTCTTACTTGAATTGAAATCCTATTTGTGAATTCAGTGTTGTTGAAGTGAGATATGCAAGCCTGGCCAATCTATCAGTATTTCCGTTCATTTGTATTTATTTTGTTTCTAATCACTTTCCTCTTTTTGTTGTTTTGTATGATTCAATACTGTGTCAATGAGAAGGATTTTTATTAATTTGTCAATATCTTCTCTCTAGGTTATCATGGCTCCCTGTTTGGGAAGATGTTGATGAAGCTCCTCATGTTTATGGCTATATGTGTGATCTTATTGAAGCCAATCACCCCATCATTTTAGGCCCTAACAATGCAAATCTTGGTCGACTTATTGCGATAATAGCGGAAGCATTCAATCGTGGCGCAGTTGATGAGGAAACATCACCAGTTGCTCAGCGAATGTTGAATTTGGTCAGAGAAATACAGGTTTGTGTCCTAACTTTGCAGATCATAATAAATTTCTTTTTGTTTTTTGGCTTGTGCTAACATTTAATTATTATTTTTCGTGTTTTAGAGAAATGAAGCTGTTTTTCAAGCATGCCTTCAACAGCTGTCTCCAGAGCAGCAAGTGGCTCTTTCAGATGCATTAAGCTCTACAGCTACACCAACTGCAAGTTAACTTTCTTTTCACTTGGTAGAACAAGTCAGATGAATAATTGAAATAAGAGCAGGTCATATTTTATGTGCTAAGCTCAAACTTTCTGAAAGTACCGTCATTGTTTTCAAATGTTTAAAATTTTTTGAAATGTACTCCGGACTTTAGGCAATTAACACCAGACTGATTATGTCATGTTCAGGAACTAACAAAATCTTGCAATCTCTCCAATCATCTTTTTTTAATTTTAAGATGCCTAGTTTGTGAAATTTAGAGGAAGTTGTGCATCCCATTTTTAGAGAATATTTATTAAGAACGTTTGGCTTGGTGTCTTTTCAAATGTCAGTGAATCAAAGTTATCATTCATGCCAGAGTTTGCCCTGGAGTTCTAATACTTCAGGTTAAGTTATTTTTAGTAGTATAGTGTCTGTATCATTAAAATATTTGTGGTCATAAAGCACCAATATCTGTCAAGTGATAAATGTCAGGAGTGGTAGTTTATTCCCTCAGCACCGTAGGTATTGAAATATGCATGTTTATGTACTATACGGAGGCTGACCTAGTTGTGAAGGAACAGAAATTACAATTCTGATATTATTTTAAAATAAACCATAATGATTGTTTATGACATCACACTAGATAACATTTGGCACATGTGAATTACATTTAAATATGAGTTCTGATTTTAAATACGAGTTCTGTTTTTAAAACATCTGCGCTTTTTGTCTTTGCTATCTTGGTGCTGAGGTGGGTTTTTCAACTTCCCAAGTAATCAGGGATGATAAAATGTGATAAACACGTATGCCTTGTAGAGTACATTGCTGTAAATTGGTACATGACAGCTCTCTTTCTTGTATGTAAGAACCAGCTGCTGTCCTGGGATTTTTTACATATGTCTATGGATTGCAAAGTTCACAGAAATTATTTCTTGATCTTTTTCGTTGTTATCATTTGACTGTTCTGTGCTCATTCATCTATGAATTCCGTAGTTGCACATTTTTGCGGTTTCAATTTTTTTTTTTTTTTTTCTCCTGAGGTGTGTGCAAGTCGCTGCACTGGAAAGACTGATCTTGCCATCCTGTTTTTGAAATAGTGTCAATTGAGAAAAATTAAAGCTATTGCAGGATTTAGTTTAAATTTTTCTTGAGGAGAATTTGTGATTCTCTGTGTCCCTGTTAGTTAATACCTCATTGAAATTTTTAGAGGTGATCTTTTAAATGTATGTTAATAGTAAGTGCCTTTCCTGCTCTCCAGGAAGTGAATGTTGCTGTGATGTGTCAGGTTTAGTAGAATATTGCTGCGGGCAGCGATGTGAGTCTTGCACTTGCCTCATGTAAATGCTGAATGACATACTCAACTACAGAGTTCTGCTTGTCTTAAATTTAGTCTTCTTACTCATAAAAATCCCAGTTTCATTTTAGAGGTGTACATCTAAAATTGTGTTAAATCACACTCAACTCTCCAAATTGTATGATAAAACTTCCAGAGCTGTTATTTTCATTACTTCAACGATTGTGGAATTTAACTATTATAGAATGCCAGCTGTTTAACAGTTGTATGAGCAGGTTTCCCCTGTATGAAGTTGTTTTTGTACACTTTATTAAAGTTGCTAGTATGAATATATTTTGTGTACTTAACTTGCGTTTCCTAATCTCATAGATATTCAATCTGTACTTTTTTTCTTTTTTCCTTTTGCCCTCCTATATTGGCTGTAACTTAGAAAAACACAAACTTTGAGTGTTCCAAGATGGTCTCAGAAAATTAATTCTTTACCTTCCCTTCCTATATAAATTTGGTACTCGGCTGTTAACACTGTTGTCGAACGCCCGACAATGACCGAAGACAAAGCCAACGAAAAAAAAAAAAAAAAAAAAAAAA
>CABIKL010001890.1:0-13942 GCA_902196195.1 Aptinothrips rufus
TCAAAAAAAAAAAAAAAGAAAATTACGTTACATGGACCCATGTAAAACTAACCATGTGAATGGATTGAGTACAGAAAATGTCATGATTACATTAAAAGCATATCAGAAAGAGAAATAGGACCAGGAGAAAGCAAAACTCTACTGTTTTTCATGGGTCCATTCAGCAAGTGCACAGTGCACACAACAATCAACAACATGGCCTACTCACAAGCTGTGGGCCCGCTTGAAGGGCCACCACCGCAGCGGCCCGGGGCCCGGCCTCCTTACAAGGATACCATGTCCTGCGTAGTATTGCTAAGCCTCTTTGGTTGACATCGGCTTTCTTCTTTGGCATTTCATTTCAGTCTTTATCACTTCAAATTATGCTTTTTTCGAATTCTCACTAAGAACTCACATAAGTTAATTTTATTGATCTAAAATTCACAAATGTTACTTCAGAAGGAAGATCAATAACAATTAGAATAAATTATGACAAGTTTTCAATAATTACATAAACTGATATAACATAACAGTTACAACAAAAAAAAAAAAAAAAAAAAAAAAAAAAAAAAAAAAAAAAAAGATAATGATGGAGGAACAACAATAACGAGTTTAACACTTTTTTAAAGTCTTTAAGTATCACTCAAAAGTATTCAGTTGCAGAACACCACAAAATATGTTCAGAATATGTCACAGCACTATGTAGGAACTACTAACACTTGGTGCTTCTACCAATCATGTTATTCAATGGAAAAGTTAACAACTGAAGGTCTCATCAGAGAAAAACATAGAACATAGACTAGCAAACTATAATTGTCATTGATGAGTCTGTTGAGGGATCATCTTCGTGCTGAGAACTGCACAAACAAAACGTATCCAAAATTACTGAACTGGTTACTCATAATCGAGGGAGATCTATTCATTATTTTACGAAACAAGAAATGTCTGTGAAATAAGTTCTCAATAACTGTAAGACAAACCCTAGTGAACCAATAAATATTTACAAGGGCATATAATAATGAATCAAATACTAATACTTTTTGAGAGGTCTTCAGAGATGATTCCTTGGCATGCGCACATAAAACCATATAAAGTGCATGTTCTTAATTGAGCTCATTGCAAAACAGGAACATAAACCATTTGCTACACAGAAGTATGCATCCCAGTATCCCCCTTATGTTATATACAATCATCCACATAATGTTCCCGCAACATATAGAAAAGCCTTTGGCTTTGAACAAAAGAAACACAGAAGGATACTTAGACCACTCAAACCAGAACGATATGCAATTGATTCTAAAAGTAAATTGTTGTATTGAGACAAAAGATTTGGTTCACAAAAGATTTTTACGTCCAAGAAAATTAGGCCAAAAAGGGGCAGAGACAAGATGTCTACAATATGAATAAAAGGGATGAGGAGACAAAATCAAAAGGAACATGTACACCTGAGCAATTAAAAGTACAATTGGCTTTTCTCTTACCACGAAAAGTGAAATTACCGTCTGGTTTCCTTGCTTTGTAGGCTCAGGCTGTCACTGACACAGAGCTTAGTTAAGCTACCCACAGCAAGTGCCTGAACAGATATTTTTAGGAACTAAAACATTTTACAAATTCTCTGAACGCAGGTGCTTCATGCTTCATGACTATAAAGTTTACCCTGTGTAAGTGACCACTGAAGCTTACACTGACAAAAAGCCAGAATATTTACACCAATTCATCAAAGGATATCAGGAGTAAAAAGCCATAACCCAAATTTAAGCATGGGTGTAAATGGTCCACAAAAAGATCTAGAGTAAGGAAAGAATACTATGATGAAAATTAATTTGAGCAGCAATACAGAGGGACACATACAGCTTACCCAGTTTCAATCAAAAAAATAAAAAAGAGTAAAAAAAGATATGATTTTCAACTAATATTATTTGCAGTATTGTTTAAGCACAGTTTGTAGAATCATTTCTCTGCAATGTATAACTATGCTTCTCTTGAAAGGGTAGAACACATCATGTTGATTGTCAGCATTTGATTTTGAGATCTTAAATGTTGACAACAATAAAATACTAAGATGAGAAAAATGTAGAAAATAAAAAAAAACATGTTTACACTTTAAAAGTAAAAAAAATGTGGAGTCCCATATTCATTAAGAATGACACATAGCAATCTAGGTGAGAGTTGCATACTATATTCTTTTATATTAGTAGAGAAGAGGTAATTGGTGAAACAAAACTACCTCCAAAGAAGTATACATGGAAGTCAAGATGACACCAACTCAAAAATGTACCTTTTGACATTATAATAATATAGCATCATCACTTTTTCTAAACCATCCACAAGCACAAGGTTAGGTTTTTCAAGCACCACAGGTAAGATTTGCAGGGATGTCATGCATCTATTAATTTCATGGTGAAAGTTAAGAACTTCATAATTGAGGAAATCAAGTTTGTGAGTCAATGAATAAATTTTGTGTCAAAAGTTAACGATTGTTCAACATATATGTAAAAGTAATAATTCATTTTAGCGTATTACAAAGAAATATTTGTCTGGAACTAATTCCTATGATATGGAATTAGGAAATCTTAAGTCAAAAGATGTTAAAACAGGAAATCCCAAAAGCATAGTGAAGAGCCATAGTCCTTAGCAGTACAAGTTAAGTACACAACGAGTTATGCGTTATATCTCAGCCCTAGAACACCAATATGTAAGTTCAAATTTTAAACAATTTATTCATTTAAGGTCTAAAAAGCAATCTATGCACAAAAGCTAGTAGAAGCAGAAGTAATTTTAGCATAAAGCTGAAGCTTCAATTTTATCTCTCATGAGGAGCATCCTCAATGCAGACACGAATCCGCAAGATCATAACCATTTTAAAATAAAATGTAGAAATACTTTAAATTGAACTAAAAGACATACATATTGATAGAGCAATAAAATAGCCCAAACTCAGTTGAAGTCCTATGCGCCTAAAAACACTGACATTATCCACATAACTATAAAAGCCGATGAAATACTAGCAAATGCGGGTGCTTGGTTTGGTTTGAAGATAAGACCATTTCATTTCATTTCATGCTCTAGTGTCATGCACGCTTGATACATACCTCAGTCTTCCTCTCAGAGTTACTATCCGCTTCCTCTCCGCCTGGCGTTGTGGGTCGTGAATGACCTGCTGATGACGACGCTGATTTGTTACCCGGCGCACCCTTTGACTTTTTGGGACTTGATTCTGTTCAGGGCAAATACGAGGAAAAAACTTAGAAATACACATCCCGCGGTATATCAATCACAATTTGATTAATAATAGCTTGGAAATTGATAGGAAGGATTGCAAATAAACAAAAATCCAGAAATTCTAGAGATGTTTCATTTTGTAACAACTGTACAAGAAGAGGTGAATTAGCTGAGACTATACACGGCTCAATGCCAAATGTGAATTAAGAATTAAGTAGCCCCAACATATTTGAAGCAAAATTTATACTTGCACAAAAATGCAAGGTTAGTCTATATGTAGGGGAGACTTGGGTACCAAAGCAATCCCATCCCTCGTTTCTTTTGATTTGCAGGAGATCCGACTTCCATCATGTTTCAATATGGTTGTGCTTTCCAAATGTAAAAAAGTATTCAATAAAACCAAACATAGAATTTTAGGAGCAAGCAACATATTTTACAAATGAGACCTCTAAAATTTTAAGATTTCTCAGAATCATGTCATATATATTGTTTGATCCAACAGAATTTGGGCACCCAACTAGTCGGACACCATAAGCCAAATGCATAATTTACGCAAGTATGAAATATTTTCCACATGGCTCACAGGGTTGAATTTCTTATGTCGTCAGTCTCATTTAACCAAAGGATGAGTCTTTCAAAAAACGTAAATAAATATTTGGCCAGACTCATCTTCAATGAACAATCGGGGGAAATACAAAAGTATCTCATCCTGCCCCAATCTCCCTTATGACTCCTCAAAACAAGAAGTTGTCCTTAAATTAGAAAACCAAAGTCATGTAGCTCTATATTGCATGTCAGATATTGAGAATTGATGCAGCACAAGGACCTGAAAAGACTTGAGATCACTTTGAACAAATAATCAACAGTCAGGTTTGGAGTTGTAAACCACGGTGTAAGATGTTTAACAAATGAGTCCAAACTACTCTAAACTGATAAAAAGTGAATAAAGTCTAAATTCAAGTGAAATCATGCACAGAACATGAAGGTTAAAAAAAAGATAGCACAACAATAACAATAAATAACTTAGGTCACACAACTAAAAATTTCCTTTACAAACAAAGCATAAATTGAGCTCATTAAAGTAATGTTAATAAATGGAAGAATTAAAAACAATGTGGGTAAGACACATCGTACATCACTAAGAGGCAATCATAAATTGTTTGGTATAACCTGGAAGAACATAACGGGAAAAACTTCATTCAACATGAGAGAAAGCAGCCCGAAGAGGCCGTAATTCTTGTTCTTCTAGTGCTGGATGCAAACAAGTGAATGCAGCAAATAGAACACTTCACTCACCAAATAATAAAACTGAATATGTCAGTAAGGTAGTGCTCTTAAGAAAAAATGAATTTGGATTCCAAGAAAATGAAGCCTCGAACATGAAGGTTTAGAGCTTAACAGCACTAACATGACATAGGCCCTTGTGCTGCTGATTTCAAACAATGCATTGGCGATATTTTAAGAATATAAAAAATAATGGGCTCAACTGCTTTAAATTCAACATGCATGAGTAGCACTGACTTGCAACACCCATTCTGTGTGGTTTACTTTAAACAAAATTTTATAAACATGAAATAATTAACAGAACCGACAGCTCATCTAAACAAAAGAAGAAATGTGGATCTCAAGTTTGTCATTTGCCCTCATAATGAAGCACAACTGCATAGCCTATGCAGTGAAGGGGCAAAGATGTAAACTCATGCATGAATTCTCAAAAGAAGATAAATAAGTATTGCTCACAGTAAAAAAGTTTATGACGATAATGAAATGATAAATTTATGTTCTAATATTGAAAATGATTGTATAATTTTGTGGATGACTAATGTGAATGTCCTTTCATAAAAATGTTGCAACTATTTTCTTTGCAAATATGAGATAGTTACATTTCAGAACCAATTATAGCCTGTAATATGACAAATAAGGCAAAATCGTAAATAATTTCTGGAAAATCTAAAAAGAGATGCTTTAGAGAGAAATGGAGCGAACAATATCATATGCTGGCTCACTCAACTCCAAGAGCATAGTGAGTTATTTGAATGAAGCAAGATGGGTCTTCTCATCAGAACTGTGGGGTGCAACAACAACTAGAAACTTGCACTTATTAATTACTCTCAGGACATTAGGAGAAGACAGCACAAGATGTCCCTGAGCAAGAGCACCACTGGAATCTCTCATATTTTGAGGGTCATATTTATTATCATAAAGCAGAGCATAGGCATATTCGAGCTAGCAAGATTTAAATTTGGTCCTTTTACAAATTTACAATTAATCACTCTTAAAGCAGTTTCAGAAATTAAAAACTTGATTTTGATCATGCGCCATGTCATTGCACAGTTTCCAAACTTTGTACACTTTGCTAGCTCATTTATGCAATTGCACATGCACATGTGGATAGTTTTCAAACTAACAAATAAAGAAACTACTGCTTGTTGACTTGTCTCTTCCACATTTTCAAACAATGAACATCCAAATTTAAAAATATCTGACTAAAACAATTAACAAACTCTTTATGAGGGAGAGGACGAATTTTAAAAACCTAAGAGTTTGGAGTGCTGTACATATGAGCTATTGATGACAATGAGCATGCAATTAAAATAACAACAGAATTTAGTAGCAGAATCACCAAAGCAAGCTGGTTGGTAGATAGAGAATCCTGAACGTGGGCATACATTCATACATTCATACATTCATGAAATGTTCATACAAACTGGATGAGATCCAGCTTGTTCTCAAACTCAATAACCAAATCTGTCTAAGACATAAAAGCTTCACGACCAAACAACTATAATCAGCAATAAATATACAGGAAACTAAACAAACCCAAAAATTACAGAAGTGATGACTAAAATAATTAAAAGTAATGCGGAGCAAGCTAAAGAGCATACCAGGGGATTTAAGGAAGGTGAGATACGAGTCCTGGAACTTGCTCCAGGCTGCGCCTTGTCCATCAGCGCCTTTCTGCATGTCCCCGTTGCCTGGCATCTGCTGTCCCGGCCCCATGGCGGCCACATCACCTTGCATACCTGGGCCACCACTGGAACCCTGGGTACCAGTCGAGCCTGCTCCGCCAGCAGACCCTGCTGCGCCTGCTGCGCCTGCCCCCGCACTGGCAGAGCTGGAATCGTCTTCATCATTCTCTTTGTTCTTGTGGGAGTGGGTGAAGTGGTAAGTTAGCCCCGGCCGCGTCTTGTACCTGGCCCCGCAAACTACGGGAGACACAAACTTGGTTCACTCACAATTTCCAACAGGACGACACGTAATCACATCCCATGCAGACCATTTGACAACCCAAAGGCACATGGCTATTAGGAAACACCAATAATGAAAACAGAAGTGGCACATGATTACTAATGCATCACCACCAAGATTTACTTGTAAATTTTTAAGTTCACCTGCAGCTTACATAATACCAATACCTTTACAAAAAAATTAATACTGAGTTGAAAAAGTTACGGTTTGACATTGCATTTGACATCTGCAGAGTATGTGTTTGAGGAAGCACAGCTTCCCATTGGAAATGACTTTTGATAAAACATAGGAATAAATTTTTTTTATTGGATCACTGAAAATGCCGAGTGTATTAAAACCAACAAGCCAAAATATTTCATCCAATGCTCTCATGCTTTCCAATGAATTAAGTGAATTTCTATCATGAACCAAAATAATCCAAATGCTTACTTCACATGCTTCACCGACCTACTCCCATAGCATTTCCTTTGCATTCATCAGTATGAAGCAAAACACCAAGTGTAGCTCCCTACATGAGAGTTAAATGTAGAGAAGTATGTAATTGATGGAGCCTTGAAGAAGAATACTTAACAATTCATACAACAAGCAGCTGATACCACAAATATAAAAAGTAATCATATTCTAAATACCAGTTATATTTCTAATCTTACGGTTTCCATGCATTTAAAAAAGCAATATGGTATTTAAGAAACAAGTGCCAAGAATATTAAAATAAAACTAACAAAATCAATCATTTAACATCCAACAACAGTAAACTTAATTTTAAACTATGGCTGATGAGAGTATTCAGAAAACCATGAACAACAACCACAAATGGTGCTGACCAGGTAATTAAAATTAGTATTCACAAGCTGACACTTTGAAATGAAAAAAAAACAACAACTGGTGATGAGATGCATTGAAATTTAACATGTCATCAAAAAACAAAACAAAAACAATGATAATACATGCTTTAGATGATATGAAACAAACCAAAATACCAGAATTCAACCATCTACCTCAAAACACATGCCACTTACAAAGCTGAAATATATGCTTTCTAATTGATGGACAATTATTTGGGAATTCACTAAAAGTTTGTTAAATTTAAGGTAAAAATGCTTTTGAGGAGGAGGCAAGCCAACATAACAGAGTCAGTTTAAATGATCAGTTATTATGTATGAAGACAACCAAACCAAACAGAATTCTAAATTTGAAATTCCAACATTCACCTATATTTTTAATAGATCACATAAGGCAGGGATTCATCTGGATACACATCACCCAGAACTTATTTTACGCATCAGTCAACATGCAGCTCTCATCACTAGCTCTTCACACATGAGACAAAACAGGTCAATTTAACTTTCATATCTCTCTCTCTCTCTTTAAATTTTAGTGATCATTCTGTGATTTTAATATTTTGTAATATAAAGGAAGATTTTCAATATTAGAATTTGACTGCAGTTTAAAATGAAAATGTCCTTAAAAACAATTATGCTACGAAAAGCACACAACTATATATCAGACTCCAAAAGTCTTTAGGTTTCCACAGGTATTTATGATAAGAATTATAAGTTAACACAACACATTTAAAATTAAAAAAAAATTTGTGAAGTTAACTTTTTTTAATTTTGACATCTACCTCACTGACAGAGCCTGCAGCACCACTACCTCTTATTGATCAAACAAACAAATTAGTAACCACCAGCACCTTTTTTAACCAGAACCTCCCTCCACCGCAAGACCAGTTCCTCAATCCAAACAAGGCAATATTTTAACCTGTGATGCAGCAAAATTCAGGCAAGAGATAATCCTGCACCAAAGCGAAGAGCAGTTCAACAACGAACATTACAGTTGCCTTCTGAACAAGTAAATTCGTTATTAATCTTGAGTTTAAGAGAGCAAGATAGGATAGAAACTCCTGCATGGTCAGAGAGCCACAAGACAGTACATTAAGTTATAAATCAACATTTACCAAATATGAAGAGGTATAGTTTGAAAGTTATGAGATGTCTTACTTTACTGAAATAAAACATGCAAATGTACTACATCGCAAAATCAGATGCTTTGGTTTCTTTTAAAACTTAAAAAAAATTATAAAATCAACAAAAGCTCAAAACGAATAGGATGATATAAATATGATCTCACAGCATGCACAGCTCCATAAAATTTGGCCCTTTATTGGAATTTTCAAACAATTCAGAAATGTCAGTTTCAGTTTGGCAACACTGCACTGAATAAGACATCAATCAAACTCAAAAAAAGAGATGAAAAGGGTTATGGCAATCATTTTGCACAAACTAATTTTCTCGTATTATCTAAAACACAACCACAGCTAAAAGCGATGTTGGTGCTTTTTAAATGATTATCAGGTGCAAATGTTGATTTGGTCAAAGTAATCAAGTAAAGGCAACTTGTGCTCGTAAAACAGCTAACATAAAATAAGAATGACATGGTGTAACTTACTATCACAACCAAAGGGCTTTTCTGGGTCAGATGGATCTGGGTAAACAGTAGGATTCTTCTTTTGTCTGCCACGGCCAACTGGTTGCTGATGGAGAGAGTCGCAAACAAGAAAAGTTTAGCAATGTCACAGAAAAGTAAACTGAATTTAAAAGCAGCAAGTATAATAAGACGGAGTAATTTTTTCTGTGATTGAAAACAGATTTACATCACTATTGAATAATGACTCTTGTTTTCAACTAAGAATTCTTACTTTGGCTTTCTTGCTGTGGGGTGAATCTGTGGAGGTGGACCCTCTGGTTGGTTTTGAATTCCTCTTTTTCTTCTTCCTGTATGATTCCTCGTAATCATAGTCAGAATCAGGGTCAGGTTCATCAAATCCTTCCATATCGAACATATCGTCTTCATAGTTAATCCATTCCTGAAACCAGCCACATTATAAGGTCACCCTGATGCTTTGAGAAAAATTACATCAGTTTCTCGTTATTGTACAAACTAAAAGTGCAAAAGCAAAAATACTGCAAATACCTTGGGATCATCTTTCAAGCTGTCTTTGCTAACTTCATCATTGGCATTTGGAACAGCTGCAGGATTTTCAACAGTGCTAATGGTGTGGAAATGGTCTCCTGCCTCTTCACCGGCTTCTTTTGCAGGCATTACAGTACCACGACGAGGCTGCATGAAACTAGTTAAATACTGTCTTCTCTTCTTGCGCCATCGCTTTGATGGAAATGTGTAGATCTGACCATGAAGAAAGCCAGGCAGACGATGGCGAGCAGCCATGAACAAATTGGAATGATTTTGTGCAACACCTGTCAGAGCAGATCCGTCAATTAACAATAGCAAATTTGGGACATCTGCCATTTAAATATCTGTACGCAGCTGTGTACTTGCCTGTTTGCGAGTCCAGGAAAGGCATTCTTAACCTCCTCTCGATGCATAGTCGAGTGTTGTAATTGACTGAACTTTCAACTGTCTCCCTGTATTGAGAATCACTGAGAAAACTGAAAATAGAGAATGAAATATGGTAATTTAAAGAGGTAACAATATCTAAATTCGAACACGGTTTTGTTAGGAACACATCATCACTCAACATCTCTGTATTTCTTAAATAGAGGTGGACTAACTATAACGGAAACATCATAAACGTTGGAAACAATTCGAAATTTTAAATAATCTAACTGAATTAATAGTAAATACCAAAAGTTCAGTTTTTCTGATTGAAATTGCTTTTAAAACTGACTTGACAGGGCATAGGGAGGAAACTGGTTGTAGGCAAGCCAGCATTCCATAGACATAATACACGATGGATTCCAATTAAATGGATCGTACTAACATAACTACATAATAGTGAAGGGCATTTTCATCAATTCCACTTGACAAGGAGTCACAAATGGCGCTTACCTTTCGATTTTTTCCAATAAAGTTGGACCTGGAGGTTCCGCTACACACGACGCCATTGTATTTCTTGGAAAAGCTACAACTACAGCGATAGTCTCTTGTTTCTAATATTTTCATAGCTCTCACAAATGGCCAACGTGAAAGATGAAATCTGGGAATAAGTTTGCTTCTGTGTACCTTTAACTCATTATTCTCCGAATTTTTATATTTTATTCTAATTTTAATTATTTCATTAACTTGAAAAAAAAACAAGCTTGACCTGTATTTACAGTCCTATCTATCAGTCTGTTGATAGAGTCTTTCTTTTTTTGTGCCCCTTTCAAATTTAGCCCCGTTGCCAAATCGACGAATTAATCAAACCCAAATAACGATATTTTCAATGTCTCCTTTGAGCGTGGAAGGGTTTATTGTGATGAAGGTCATAATTTCGACTGTAGCGATGACCTGGTTCATTTTTACGTGAGATGTAAGTCGCCAGACTCGTCGTTGTAAAAGGGGAGGGGGTAGCAACCGCTGGAGGGAGAAATGTTGTGGCTGCGTTGCTGTTGTTGTGGACACTTAGCATCTGGAGAAAATACTGTACATTCCAATCGGAAATCGAACGATAACCTCTGAACATAATTGAACGAGTCGCATAATGAGTGCACGACCATTTGAATGAGCTCTGCCTGTTGAATTTGTCGATATTGGTCCATCGAAAACTGATGAATACTGAAGAATCATCAGCTCAACAGGTCGGAATTGATCTGGCATTGATCAAAAGGCGCATCACGTCTGTGGCTTTCTAAAAGTGTGTTGCATTGTTTTCATGATGAAAGGAGGCCTTGCGAAGCTGTTCGACCTACCACTATGACGTGCTGCTAGCGTTTGCGATCAATGTGTGTTCTTAGATGTCTTGAGACAGAATGTTGAATATCTGGCTTGCAAATACTAGGCCAAAGAATGTCTGTTATTGTAGCCCATGTCCCAATATTGTAAGAACTGGACAGTGCGTGTGATTTTTCAGCTGTTTGTGCTATGACTGGTTGACAAAGTGCCATCATTGCCTCTTTGAAAGAACAATGCATCCTATTAGAAGACGCAAAAAACGACCGAACTATGGTGTGCGTACAGTGGAGGTTAGCCGTGGAAAGAATGGATTTGGATTTACTATATCAGGTCAGCAGCCTTGTATTCTGAGTTGTATCGTGGCAGGTAGCCCTGCAGATAATGCTGGACTGAGAGCAGGGGACTACCTTGTGGCGGTAGATGGGAGAAGTGTCAGTAAAATGCCTCACGATGATGTAGTGAGGCTGATTGGTTGTTCGTCTGGAGTATTAAAGCTACAGATAGCAGAGAACTACTACTCAGACAGCTCTGATGATGACGTTATGCCTGTAAGACCAAAACCAAAATATCTACACAAGCCTCGAAGTACTGGACTCCTGCAGCAACAGCAACAACAAAACCAGGAACAGCAACAACTAAAACCAGGAGCTGGTCCCAATCAGCAGAACCGTATTGCAAAGGTAGTGCATGATCTAAGGACAGGAGCAATGTTTGAGGAGAGCTTGGTGCAGCCCTCAGCTTGTGTGATCAGCAATTGGAGTCCCCCACCCATCGCACCTACTCCTCCGCCACGCCCCTACCCACAACTAGCCTCGGAGGCAGAGGACAGTGAACTTCATCAGTTCATCATTGGCTACCTGGGTACAATCGAAATTCCCAAACAACTGCAGCCTGGATCAAAACTTCAGGTAAGTTGAAATTTTCATTCCATCTAGTTTTGATTCGTAGAATGGTGTTCCGATCAAATGCTCGTTAAAGCAATCAATTCATTGCTATGTTATCAGTTATTCCGGTTAGAGACAAATGTTTTTTACGTTATAGTTTTGTATTAATAGTGTCCTTACAACTAGTGGAGTATTTCATTGAAGAGAGTGCTGATACCGCTGGAGACTTAAATGGTGGAGCTTATTGAAGACCATGGTTGCTGTCTGCTGATACTCTCAGCTGATACTCTCAGCTGTTTTGGTCATCTAACAGCCCTTTCCTGTCAAATGAGGACAAATCCAGATTTTAGAGTGTTTATCAGAAAATGCGGCTTATTCTTCAATTTCATTTTTTGAAGTTTTGCTGATTAATTTAAGACCTTGCATTCTACTCATTTTGTAACTGGTCTGAAATTGATTTTCAACCCTTTGCTTCTGATTTAAAATGATCCAGAAACAGGATTTTGTTTTCCGGTGTTTGCTTTGAACTGCGCGGTCACACTCCTTCTCGTTACTGTAACTGTACCTCTGACAGTCAACTCACCGTTTGTTTCGCTCTGTCCAGATCGTGTGCGCGTGCATCCGCAAGCTGCGCGCCGAGAAGAGACCGCCCACCCCCGTGCTGCTGAGGGTCATGTCGGGGCGGGTGCGACTGGTGGACGCGCGGGTGGCCCGGGGGCCGCAGCTGGCCGAGTACCCCGCCAGCCGCGTGCTCTTCTGCAGCGGGGGCGGCGCGGGGGGCGGCGCCAGCCCGGACGCGGACCGCCGCCACTTCGGCCTGGTGACGAGCACGCCGCCGCTGCCGGAGGCGGAAGGGGAGAGCGCAGGGGCGGGGGCTGGAGCGGGGGCGGAGCAGCCCTCCAGCGCGTGCCATGTGTTCGCCGTGGACCCCAAGCAGGCCCCCCATGAGGAGCACGCCACCCGCGTGCACGCGCTGCAGCTGGAGTGCGGCGGCGGCGCGGGAGGCGGCGCGGGGGCAGAGTGCAGCGCCTTCCCCAGGACGGCCGAGCCGG
Source organism: Aptinothrips rufus (assembly GCA_902196195.1). Classification (NCBI taxonomy): domain Eukaryota; kingdom Metazoa; phylum Arthropoda; class Insecta; order Thysanoptera; family Thripidae; genus Aptinothrips; species Aptinothrips rufus. The sequence continues at coordinate 13,061 of CABIKL010001890.1, forward strand.
TGCTGCGCGCCATCCAGCGCCTGTACGTGGACGACCGGGACGCGGAGGCGGGGCTGGGGGCGGGGCTGGGGGCGGGGGCGGGGGCGGCAGCACCCTCACCACACCCCAGCAACGCCAGCTCCGTCAACTCGAGCAACAGCGACTCTGGCATCGGCTTTCGGGACGACTGTAGCCACCAGTCGGACCGCATCCTGGTGTTGGACGTGCAGCACCGCAGACTGCACATCCAGCAGGACGGCGGGCCGCCCGCTCCCCTGGGGGCGGCCCCCCTGCCGGCCGGCCCAGCCCCTGGCGACGGCCGCCTCACTGTGCGAGCCATGCCTGACCCGCAGGTAAGGGGTCATCAACAAATTACGTAAGACGGCCACTTTTTGACCCCCTCCCCCTGGTTGGGCCTCTAACCTAACCTCACCATGCCTTCGGTGTAGGCCCATAAGGAAGGCGCAGGCCGCAGGCCCCACCCTCTCTCTTGAATCGTACCTAATTTATGGACAGCCCCTAACATGTACTTCGAGTTGCATCTTCTTTATATTGCGTCCGAGGGCAAACAGCGGGTAACCCGAAATTTTATACTTCAGAATTCATTACTTTATAAAATATAATCGTTGGGTTCAAATTCGAGTACATTTCTTTTTTCAAATGTGACTAAATCAATATGAAATTTTGAACGTGATCTAAAGTTAGCGGTTTAATTTTTCTTGAATTTGGAGCGGTAGGAAATCTTGCAAACATTCACCGAAATTCCAGAATGCTTTCTCCCACTCTGAGAAAAATGTTTTGCTGGATCAGCTAGATTTTTGCTCTCGCAGCAAGGCTGGTTTGCAAACATACAGCTTGCAAGCGTGATTGCACGGAAAGCAAGAATCTAGCTGATCCAGCAAA
>CABIKL010001891.1:0-13940 GCA_902196195.1 Aptinothrips rufus
AAAAAAAAAAAAAAAAAAAAAAAAAAAAAAAACAGAAAATGCTACACCGGAGTGCATGGTACAGAAAAATGTCACTATATAGTGCTACTGAAATGAAACTAACGAAAAATGTCAAAAGTCAAATTTTGAAAGAAAAAACTGCTTAACAAATAAAAATTGGTGAAATTTCAGTTTGCCGTGAAAGTTGTGTCTGTTAATGGACAACAACTGAGGAAACCAAAGAGTCCTCAATTGTGTCCCATGAATAAAAGAAATAAATCCTGAAAGTCAAGAAACTTCTTATAAAAAGAATTACTGTAACAAGATAGTTCTAAAAAGGCTTTAAAGTTACGATACTGCTCTACTTTCATTACGATTCTTTCTGCATAAATTTGGAATATAATTAATTAAGGTACACGAAATGCACATATCAAATATGGGGAAGTATAAGGTTTTTAAAACTTACACATAAAACATAACCACAAAAAAAAACAATTTGGCAAAATTAAACCTGTCAATACGAGATCTGCCTGTTGACTTAAACCAACCAAACCAACAAAGAAAAACATCAAAAAGAGGCTTCGCACTAACGAACACGTCTATAAATGAGTATGATTGAACTTGGTGAAATTGGATTGTAAAATAGCGACATAAGAATCGGCATCGGGCAGTCCCTAACCTAACCTGTTGGATGTGACGTCAAATGTAATCGGTAAGGTGAATTTTGAGGAAATGTATTCCTCTGGTCTTTACTTTCTAACATCCAACTCTCTGTTGCCTCTCCATAGCAACTTATCAATAAGAAGAACTAGTGATAGCCTTCTAGGGCAAATGAGTAGGCTTCAGGGTGGGTGAACATCGGCCTACCTTTCAGAAGATGGTCCCCGTCCTCGTCCGAACAACCCAATTCACTGTAGCAGTTGTCAAGTGGATGTCACCAATCCTTTACACGAAATGAAACACACGGTGTAACAAATTTAAACACCACACCAGTCCGAATTCGTTCACAGACAGACAAGCTCGCACTGACGTTCAAAACATTGCAAATACATCCAATCGGGGCCCTTGCCGTCCGTGGGGGCTCGGCCAGCGGCTCTGCCTCGACAGCACTGGCACAGTCGCTCGCTCTGTAGGTGGTTGTGAGCATTTCTCAAATCTTTTACGTCGTCGTCGGCCACTGCTGCCAGTACACCGGTGTACACTTTGGAGTGGTATTTTCAGGATGGAAACCACGGCTATCGTCTTCCAGATATCTTCAATTACGTTGGAAAAGACGATGAGAGAAGATGGCAGGCATGGTAGACACTTTCTGAGAGGCAGAACTCCTAGCTATTGCTCCATTTGTGTCGGTCACTTTGGCCAAAACCGAAAGGGGCAGACTAGACGAGGGAAGGCAAACATTCACACAAGCGCCCCAACAAACAGGGAAGGCGCAAACTTGCAGCAAAATGTTTCTACTCTTCCCAACGAATTAAGTTTCGAAGAGAGTTAAAAGAAGCACAAGAAAGAAATCGGATGATGCGACATTTGCGAAGTGCTAATATGTGGCCAATTGATAGCTTTGTCGTATTTTCTTTTCGCGAAGCCGTGAAAAACGTAATAAATTTGTCACCGGATTTTTACTGTGAACAAAGTGTGAAGGAATCTTTGACATTGCACTAACAGCATATCGTTTCGCAATTTGCTGCTGCTGTTGTTCTTAGCTGAAACAGTAACGTTCGGAGACCCGGAATTTCGAATTTCGCGGTGTTTGTTCCTGAAGACGCACACCAGCTGGCGCTGCGTACGATACGATGTTGATTGGCAATGAAAATGGCGTCAAGTTGAGTTAGGGGGAAGTTTGCAGTTTACTGTTAAGGATTAATATTTCCCTTTTGTGCCATCTTTATCATTAAGTGTCACGGCTAGAATCACTTGCTGTCTTTGTGCTTGTGAGTCCACTTTTAAGCTGCCTCCAGGTGAGCCCAATGATGTTATGCGCTCCTTTTGGCACCAAGAATTTTTTTTTATTTATTTATTTATTTTGATTTTGATAGTGGCAGGTCGCAGGTCTTTCCCATTGAAAGAGATAATTGATCTCATCTGACATAACTCGCCCTCTGCATTTTTTTGCCCCACGGTCGGTTCATTCTTGAGAGACACTATCTAAATTGATGTCGGGAGCAACTCCTCTTGCCTCCTATCCCTTCGGTTTCGGTCCAAGGTTGTAGCCAGGCTTGGTTTTCTCTGTTGATCTTCTGGGATATATTCTACTCAGTGTCTACCCGTCTATCCTTCAATGATTTTAAGTATGCTGAACGTGAATTGACCCTGTGAAGCCTAGTTCCTTTCCCGTCGTATGCCTGGTGCCTCGCACTCGCATTGCCACAGGTCAGTTTGTTCTCTTGGTGCCTTCAAAGGATCTGTGTCAAATCCCGAATGTGTTCGTCTTATATGATGCCGTGAATTTGTCATTGCGTTTTTACTGGTGTAAGGTATTTACTTGATATTGTTTTGTGTGTGTTCATTTTTTTGCTTAAAGGTTATAAATAATGTTTTGGTGTTAAATGTAAACAATCCGCCTCTGTGTGCATCATAACCTAAGCGCACTCATGTTTTGCTCCAAAATTTGCAATCTGTTATAACAGTATATACAAGTTTCACACTATTAGCTCAATTTTGTTGTGCCAAGTCAGCTGGACCTTTGTGTTATTATGTTCAGCTTTGCTGACCAACAACTCTCTCTACTCATTACAGTGACTTTTTTTTATGGTTTGCATATCTACCTTATGACCCTTTAAATTGTATCACAATAATAACCGCGTTCTCAGAATTTGGTATATCCCACTTCTTTGTTTTGCTGCCGAAATCCTTTAACTATATGATTCTTGCCAATCTAATGTCTCTATTATTATGTTTTCAGATTTGCTGTCCATGGCAGATAAGTCAGCGAGGCTCTCTTCTTTTCAAGTGATTGGAGGAATACGAAGCCAAAGAGTACAGAAGTAATGAAATGTGGAAGCATTCTGCGTGTGCATTGTTTCCTGGTTGAAACGATTCACATTATCATCACTTATGGATCCATGGTATTATAACCGCCTGAGCAATGCTGCCTTCCAGTCGGGTAGTGCATCAAGCTCCAGTGACTTCCATCAGCAAGCTGCGGGTACTGGTGGCTCGGTTCCTTCGTCCCCGTCCCAGCTGCTCCTTCAAGCAGCTCACAACTCAGGCCTGACATCCCCATCGCCTTTCAATCCTGGAGGATTCTTGACATCTCCTGGAGTTGGCTATGATTCTGTATTTCCTCCATTGTTTTCACATGCGCATGCCAAAAACTCTCCGTATTCTGTCAGCCAACACCGTGCCCTTGCAAATGCTATGGCACAATCAAAACAAGCCGCTGAAAGTGAAAACTTCAGTCCAGCTCATCATCAGAGTTCAGCAACAACTGGAAGCTCATTTTTTGATCATCAGAGCTCTTCTACTAGTTCTATTGGATGGCCCCATCAAACAAGTCCGCAGCTACCCAGCCCATTTGGAATCTTGCCACACGAAAGCGTTGCAACATCTTCAGCAAACTCCACTCCTCCCAAGGCTGGTATGAATGATTACCCCTTCAATGCATATTCTGCATCACACAATTTGAATCATTTATCTCAACTTGCGGATTACAAGAACAGTTATGCTGATGCCAAGAAAGGGAGCCGATCACAGTCCCCATCACCTTCTGCCAAAGCATCTGCCATCCTTGGCTCCTTCTATTCTGGATCATCTGGAGGAAATACAGCAAGTAATTATGCTAGATCTGAATCTAGTGCAAGTAGTGGATACTCTGCTTCCAGCAAATTCAGCAGTGCAAGTGCTGCTCAACAGCAACAGTCATGTATTGTGTCGTCAGCATCAGGAACTCCATCCTCAAAGGACTACAACATGCAGCAGACCTCCTCTCGAACGTCTAGTGCTCACATCTATCAGAACACTAGTGTAAGCCGCGATAAGCAAACAAGTTCTAGATCTTCAAACTTTGTTCCTCCCAGCACTAAAAGTTCACCAGCACAACAGTCTGTCCAAACAAAGGCCCAGTCAAAAGTGTATCCAGATGTTGGGAGTGCTTCTGAGCAATCTCGCAGAACTGAAACTGCTGCTGACACTAACCAGTCATCACCAATCAGTCTATCTCTAATGGATTCTGCATCGTCTCACAGATACTCTTCAACGGGAAGTACAAGCGCGGCCCCTTCCTCAAAACTAACTTCTGGAAGCCAAAATCAGCGTTTAAATAACAGTCAACAATCTTATCATCAAGCTCTTAGTCAACAAGGTGTTGGATACCGTCACTACTCAGCCTCAGGTGGAACTGGAGAAGCGGAGTACCATCGATCGAAGTCATCTTCTGTTGAGTCGGGATATGGTTCCACTTCTCAACAAAATGGTTCAGAGTGTGTGCCCGTTCCCAGGAGAACAAGCCCTCTGACGTCTCATTCACAATCAAGCCCAGTGGGCAATGTACACAGTCCTGTGTATCCTATGTACAACAGCCCCATGGCATCCCTGCCATCTCCATCCCCCCTTCAGCACTCAGACAGTGTGAACAGCCAGTGTCAGAACAGTGGCAATTCTTACAAGGCACAAGTTAATCCTGCCACACCCTTAGATGTGTCAGTCACTCGACCTCAAGGAGTGCAATCTCAGAATGCTGCTTATCCATCTGTGATAACAAGAGCACAGACTACCCCTGATCCTGTGGCAAAACCAGCAATTTATAATGATTCAAGGTCATATGATAGAAGTCAAGAGTCTAATCCTTATTCAAAGCAGTGTTGGGATGCCGGTACTGAGAATCAATCATCTATATCCCAACAACAAAATTCAACATCACATCAAAGGAAGTACCCAGCAACCAACTCAGCCTTGGCATATAATACTTCTGATATGACTGCAACTTTAACGCAGCAACAGCAAGCTTCACGAGCATCTCTCAGTACAACAGAGCGTCAATCTTATTACGATGGCTCTTCTAATCATCAGGTACCATTACAAGATCTCAGTAGCTGTCGTGGAGATCCCATGAACATAGTTAAGAATTTGCACAGTATGCAACAAGCATGTTCAGTTCAGTCGACACAGGGAGAATCAAGATCTGAAAGAAAGGCTGCCAGTAATGGCAGTAATACCAGCAGTGGCAGCAAGAGGAGGAAAAGTGGTGACAAACAAGCTCCTGCTGCTGCTGCGAGTAGTCCTGATTACTATAATAGTCGGGTTCCACCCCCAGCTCACCACAATACATCTGCTCAGCAGCAGCAGAATGGCAGTTACTTCGCCAGCTACCTCTCGCCTCCCTCCTCATCTCGCTCCTACAGCGGGGCTCAGACCCCACTGCCGCCACTGCATCATGCCTCCAGTTCTTACTTGGGAAATCAACATCAGGGACTGTATGCTTCACCGTATTTCTCACCATTCCACTTTCCAGGGCACTCTGCTAGTTCTGCTCTTGAATCCTCAGCAGCAAACTCATCTCAGTCCTCAATAGCAGCTGGTTATGAAGGAGGAAGTATGAATCAGCAAGGGCAATACTCCCTTACTCAGCTGCAACCCTCCACCGGTGCTTTTGGCCAATCCCTAGGTGGAGAGGCATCACTTATTGAAACCCCAAAGGTTGTTTTTCAAAGTATTGAGGAAGAACATAGCTACCTGCAAGGTCCTGTTCTCATGACCAAAAGTGAGCAAGAAAGGAAAAGTGTAACTTCCACTGGATTCTTGGCAAGTTATTTGAAATTTCTCCAAGGAGAAAGGGAAACATCCCCTCCACCAAGTACTCGTGGAGGCCGTAAGAGCACTTGGACAAGGACAAAAACCTATCAACCAGAAACACCAAAGATAGCTGTTACCAGTAGCAATTTTGCCAATGGAAATTCCACTGCTACAGCTGCTACCACTACAACCGCCACAGCCAAAGAAACCACTCCAGCACCGTCTGCGACTCCATCTTATGACCCAGAGGATGACCCTCGATATTTTCCTCTGCCAAAGACTGATGCTCAAAGGAGAAGTTTTGATACTTCTGATTCTGATTCAGATAATGATAGGAATAACTCACAATTGTTCAGAAATCATAGTAAACCAGTAGCAGCTGTTGCTCCCAGAACTGCAAGCAAATCATCACAGCAACATAAGCCACCACTCAAAGCTCTTTCTTCTCATCAGCAAAGCAAAAGGGGTAGAAAGAAAAAGTCAGAAGGTAATTATTTAATGTAACAGAGTAATTATATATGTAGTTTTATGTAAATAATTTTTATTATTATATTTTGCTTTTTTCAAAGAGCGCTTGTCTAAAATGTGTGTTTGCTTTGTAGCTGCAGTTCCAAGAAGAGAAACCTCCAAAAGGAAAGCAAAAGAGAAAGGAAGTATTCTCCTTGATGATGATGAAGAACCAGAATTTGCTGACTCCGATTCTGATCCAGCATGGACGCCTGTTAGCTCCAAGCCCAAAGCCTCTACTGTAATTGTCTTTCCTTATTTTCTTTAAGTGCATTTCAGATCTTTTGTCATGAATAAGTGTAAAATGCTTTTATTTTCTTAGCAGATTGATTCCTCTGATGAAGAAATTGGAAAGAAGAGAGGTCATAAAAGGTCATCAAAGTTAAGTGGATCAACTCGGAAACGCAAACATCTCTTGAGTGATGATGATGATGCGAGCAGTGATGAGACATCTAAACGTTCTGTTGGTTCGTATTAACCCGTTTTCTGAATTTTGAGACTTAAAAGAGTAATCCACCCATCCTTTCTATGGCATAGGATTTATTTGTTGTCATGTGTACATCATTTTTGTAGGTCCCAAAGGCCGAAGACGATCACAAAATATGGCAGGATCTGCAGTATCTGGAGATGATACTGGAGTTGATGGGGAGGAAGGGGAAATGTTTCCGTTCAAGGTATGTTGAGGTTTTAGTACTTTAGAAAACTTGCTATATCTCTTTTATACACTGTTTTTCCTGCTGGTCCTTCCACAAATCAATACTTAGATACATTTTTTTCTATATAGGTTGGAGAATTTGTTGTTATGAAATCAGATTTAAGTGAACAATGGCCCCCCATATGGAGAGTGGATGGCAAGACACTTCTCCAGAAGTTTGAACCTTTTGATGAGAAGGGAGTTATGCTATATCGCAATATTTCAACTGTAAGTTGCCCTTAAAATGGAATTCTTCTCTTCTCATGGATTTTTCTTATCCTCATTTTTGTGGTCTTTTTCACAGTATTCCGGCTGGTCCCCTCAGAACCGACATATTTACCGTGCAGCACAAGTTAAGTTTAAGGTTAATAATCGTATGGAAACTGTAGTAGAGTTTCTTAGAGATGAAATGGTAGAAGAAGATCAGTAAGTACCTACTTGTCTTTATTGCCTTGAACATTTGAGGGATATCACTGGTCAATACTATTTCCTTATTTCTTATTGCAATTTTTTTCTTCTAGAGAACTTTTGGAGAAATTAATTAAAGACACGGTTAAATTTCAAGATAATTTCGAAGTTTACATACAAACATTGATCTCTCAGGCCTTGGATTCCAACTTTTTGACAGAAATATTCCAAGAACAAGGTAAGGCAATCTTCAGTTTTTTAGCGTATGCACATCCTAGCTCAGGCATTATCTGTTCTTGACAGTAAATTTTTGCTTTGCCACAGAAATTTTGCTTTTTAGTAACTGGAGTCTTTTTTTTAACTCCTGCTAGAGTTTCTTGTAACTTCTGCAGGGCTTGTGAAGCATTTAATCCAATGAAAATAATTAATTCTCTGTCACCATTTATTGTGTGTTACCGCAATTTCCTAATTATTTGTTTTCCTTTTTTTTTTCAGATGAATATTTCTTGTCAAATGTTAAGATTGTAGATGATATTGTTGAAGATTGTAGACAGAGGTTCCTTAAAATGGTTGAGTGGCGAACAGAATTAGAGGCTAGCATTGCTACATGGCCTTGTTACAATGTCATTTTTGATCTGGTTGGGGATGAGGTCCGTAAAAACTGTGCTGCTTGTGATAAACCTAGAGTTGCTGCTAGAGTCCTCTTATATGGCCAACCATATAATTCAACTACTTTGGAAGGATGTCAGCCGGATTCCAAGTTAGTGAGTGAGAAGGTATGGTCTTGTGCTACAGCATATATTTCTCATGAAAGTATTTCCTGTTTTTGAAACTCTAATTTATCTTCTGCCTTATCCTCAGGACTTTTTGACATGTAGACTGTGCCTAAGTCGAATTGAGCTGTACAATAAAGTTGCTCACCAGAAGTACCTGATGTTCATTGAATGTGCCAAGCGAGTCAGTGAAAGAAGAGCTGCAGACAAATCCAAAGACACAACTGTTGTTCTGAATGAGCTTCTAGCTGACGAAAAGTGGTTGAATGAGGTAAAAAGTGTTAGAGCTTCACTTTATCCTTGAACTATCATGTCTTTCAAAATTCATAATAATGACACGTCTTTGTTATTTTACAGTTGTTTCGCAATGTGAGATTGTCATGGGCTGAGATTGACCGATTAGAGCAATCAACAATAAAGAAATGATTGCCTTGTCGTCTGCTCTGAGGGGGTTCGTGTATGTTCCAGCTTAATTGAGTTTAACAAGTTCTGAAATATTTTTGTTGTGAAAGAGTAATAGTGCTTGAGTTTAAGAGGCCGTTGTTTTAAGTTTTTCCAGTGTTTTCTCAACTTTGCTTATTGTTTGTGGAAGTCAGATTCTTGCTGTCAACTGATTTTTGTCAAGCATTTTTGCTCCTGATTTTTTTATTTCAATCATTGCTTCTATCTCAATTTAAAAAAAAAATTGTTCTGTGTTGCTCTTGCACTTGAGCAATTCGTTCCTATATTTCAGCATACTTGGTGACATATTGAGCAGGACTCATTGAGTCATAAAGGCTTTCATAACCATTTTTTAATTGGTTTACAAATTATTATGAAGTGCCTCAATCTGTGGCCAGGAAAGTAGAGAACTGAATCTTGCTATCATGAACATTTTACCATGAAACGTGCTTTAAAATGTTTGAAGTGCATTTTGTACATATATATTTATCTACAAGTATTTGTGATTGTCTTCTAACGGAAGCATATTCAATTGTATGTTTCTTAAAATTTTTGGTCAGTTGGTTTTGACAAGGAGAGTTAAAATTTGTATCAATGTTGACAGAATACCAAATTTTTTCTCTAGTGTGTAGCATTGTAAAACTGCTTCACCTTAATTGTATTATATAAGCTTCACTTCTCATCAGTGAATGGCTCTGGTTTTACATCTCAAATTTTGTATTTCTGTATTTATTTTTCAGAAGTTTTTAATTCTTTTTCACTCAAGCAAAAATTTTATTTTCTTCAATTGTTGTTCTGTTTAATGGAAATGTGGAATATGCCTTGCTAATCATTTAAATGTTACTTCCTACTGTCTGTTCTCACTACCATAATTTTGCAAGGAACCTATTTGAGGTGTGAGCCATTTGTTTTTGAAAAGTGCGAGAGTTTTGTGATACTCAAACATCTTTGTGGGTTGAGACTGTGGGCTTTGGATGTTTTTTAAACAGACTACACATGATAAAGAAATTTTAAAAAATCATTCTGACAGTTGCGTCATTGAAACGTATCTGTGTTGTTCATCATACTGTAAGAGGCTAGTGTCAAAAAAAAAATGATGTTTTGTTGGTACAGTATCTGTCTTGCTAGAGATTTATCCTATCATTGATGTTCAATGCGACTCCATATGTTTTTTATTTGTTGAGAAGGTATTGCTAATTTTGACCTGTGCAGTTGTAGATTTTGATGGAAATGTTTGGAAAAATTTCATGTATTATCCAAGTTTGACCCAGAGCTGTTATATTAAGTCTATATCCAAAGGTATTGTCTGCAATGTTTTGTGGAATGGGGCAATTTGTTTTGTTTTTGTACTTGTTTCCCACAAGCACTGTGATTTGTTCATTGATTTTGTTGGAAGCTAGCAAATTGGCATGTAGTGTGTGATATTTGATGACAGTGGGAATAGTTCCTCTATTCCTGTGCTGCGATTGATTGTGATATTGTGCTCACATTGAGCATGTTTTGACTTAAGCAAGTGAGCAATTTTATTAAGTTTGCAATTGGTAATTATGTTTATTTGTTCTGAATGTTTGTTCCAGTGTTATGCGTAAAGAATAGCATATTAATGAAGTACTCTAACTTTTTTATGTTTTCTGATCTTACCACACTGAGTGATGCATATTTAGTGTGAAAGAACTGTTCTTGTGTTGTTTTAGTTTCTTTTGAAGTACACGTTCTGTATATGTTGAACCAGTATACATGTTTTTAAATATGTTTTAGACCAAAATGTAATGTCAGATTTTGAATGCCTTTTGAGTATGATATTGTTCAACCGGACATTTGACATCCACGGCAACAGGTACAATCAGGGAACCTGCCAAACTTTGTTACTCCTATTATCATAGTGGGTTTCCCATGAAACATCTTCAGTGTGGACTGCAGTCAATGTGCCCACTGCAGAAGTAAGTTTAATATTTCATTGCCTAGTTTTGTTATTTTCTCCTAGACTGGAAAACTAGAATTTGAGATGTTCCACCATCACAATTCAAAAGATTTTGCATGTTGGTTTACTGACTGTACAAGTTGTAATGATGTCATAGTTGTGACCAGAAAATTTTTAAATATGGAGCACAGTACCAAATTTTAAGTAAGTCTCACAGGGACATGCAAAGAATTTTAATGAAATGAAAATTTATGCCTGATGAGTTGTGATTTTGCAAAGACATTTTCTCATGGACTGCAATTTGGGATGTGACTAAGTGCGTCATGAGAGGAATTTTAATATAAACAAAGTTATTTTGCTTATTGTACCTTAAATATACTTTCCCTCATTTGTCTGATGTATATTATTGTACATATTATAAACATGATATCATATTGTGCATACTGGAAGAGTTTTTATGTGTGTATTTTCTTCAGTTTTAACTTTTATTCAATCTTGTTCATGCAATTTTTATTTCGATGTGTTTGTGTATCAATTTCGTATAGCTGTAGCCTCCTTGAATTTTTTTTTGCATTTTTACCATAACAGGGGTATTTTGAGCAACAATATTGGATGTTAATTTCAATAAAGGTCTGGTTACTTACACTTAAAATTTGTTTTATTTCTATAATCACGCCACTGAGTTCAAAGGATAAGAACATTGAGTAAGGTGCTGAAGTGTAACTATTTTGGGGCTTGGAAGGCAGGAAGGGAGTTTGTCTTCCTTGCAAATTGAAAGAAAAGTCATGCAGACAAAAGATGAGAGTGAGGTACCTCTCTGCTCGCTTATTCATTCGATTCCTAAAGCCCCTTGTAAAATCATAGTTGTGAAAGTCAGCCTTGTGACTGGGTATTTCATTTTCAACCATCGCTCCCTTACGCCTCAGGTCGGGTGGTCGTGGGGCTGGGTGGCGGTGCGGTGGCGGTGCGGCGGCGTGGCCTGGCGGGGTGGCAGGGCCGGTCCAGGGTGGTCCAGGGGTGGGATGGATGCTGGCGCCCCCTCTCGGCGGGAGCCCTGGCCCTGCCTGGCCCCTGGCTGCTGGAGCTGCTTATGGAGCTGAGCGCGTGGGCGGGAGGCGCGTGGAGAGGGGAGGGGGAGGGGGGACGCTCCAGGCTCGGTGCTGGCTTGCCCGGGACAGAAAGCTGCCCCCAGTGCGCGACCGAACGCCCAGCGACCTGGGCCCGTCCGTCCCGAGCGGAACGGACCCCTTTCGAGCCGAGCCGAGCCGAGCCGAGTACTGCCGAGCCGAGCTGAGCCGGGCGTAGCTCGGTCGGGCGGCAAAGGGGGCAGGACGATGTGAACGGGATGCTGTTCGCTACCTTGACATGTCAACCCTAACCTGACCAGGGCCGTCAGGATGTTCTCCGTGACGCTGGTCCTAGTGACCCTCCAGGCGTCCTTCCTCCTCCGTAAGTAGCTGCGGGGCGGGGCCAGGCGCGGGGCAGGCGCGCTCCAGGAGCGGGGAGGGGGAGGGGGGGCGGCTCCTGTGCTGGATGCGCAAGTGATCGCTTCCAACGCGGTGGATTGAATCGTGTGGGGCAACTCATGACGATGAATTCCGTTTCCGTCGATGGTTGTTGCTACATTTGCCTCGCCGTGTGAAAGCCATGCAGTCCAACAGTTGTCAAGCCACCGGCCCACGGCCCGGCCGAGGCGGTCTGCCTAGGGTGACCGAGCTAGGGTCGCCAGCCGGCCACTCTGTGTGCCCCACAGCCTGGCTTGGAGTCCAGACGGTGGAAAGACCTTCCTCAAAGCGGAGGGGAGGGGAGGGGAGGGACCGACACCTGGCTCCAGGTCCCGGGTGGAGCTGCTACTGCTCGGGGTGCCGCGGGCAGGGGAGGGGAGGGGCTGCGAGGGCGTCGTGCCGGAGTACTACCTAGCGTCCAACCCCATGGTTGAATTCAGTCAAGCAGTCAACTGCGTTGAATTGGCGACCTCGGCGAGCCAAGTTCTATCAAGCCGCACCGCACCGGGTGTCTTGGTTGAAACGGCACACTAGCGGTGAAGAAAGGTGCGGTTCGAAAACGTTGTAGAATGGACTGAGGTGGTAGGACCTGATTCAATAATACCAACACCATTTGACAAAACGAAACAGGGCTGACTTAATAACTCCTTGGCTGAGGTCAACAAATAGAGATCCTGATATTGCTAAGGTAGTGACGTCACCTTACTCCTGCAGCAGTCCATGGCTCGGAAATTCCCATAGCTGCTTGTTATGACGTGGCTGTTCATTCAGAGATTAATCTTGCTCATCTTCTTCAAGTCCGTGTTTTAATTGCAAACTAGAAAAGCACAGCATTATCTAGGGACCACCAAGGACTTATCCTCCTGGACCAATCGAGAGATCACTCCTATCTCTCACACTGCTGCTCCTCAGCTCCGCCACGTCGCCAGGGGCAGATAGGCAGCCCGGTAAACACCGGTGCATTGGTTGCCCACCCCGCGCTTTACAGGCGCTTCACATTCACACAGAAAATTGCATAATTCTAAATATTAAATATTCAACATTCTAAATATTCAATGCATTTAGTTGACTCTGAGTGAATTCTCTACATAAGGGCGGCATAGGGGATATTCAGTTACTTCTGGAACAAATTTGCATCCATGATGTTGGTAAAAATGGCACTGACGAACAGTCACTTGTCGACATGTTTTGAAACTTCGTATCGTCGCAAACCATGTGCAACCACGTTCGTGTTAATGTTTCTCGTTACTTGGCTTTAGTTACCGATCCATTTGTTTATTTGTAAAGTGAAAGCTCTTTGGCAAAATGTCATCTGCAAACTGCAAAGTGAGTGCGGCAGTGACAGACATCTTCTGATATGAAGGTAACCATTCTCGGCACTTGCTCTTGAATTTTTGCAAGGTTAGGGTATTATTTTGTTTGAAAAGCTGTGTTGGCAATCTCTTTGTATACACTCCAACTGCTTCTTTTTTGTGATAGTTGGTGTTTATATTGAAAAAGTAAAAACAATGTAATCGGACATAAACGGTTTTTGAGTGTTAACAGTGTTAACTATGAGCATAAATTTGCTCCCTTATCAACTTCTGTAGGCCTATATTCTGTCTTCGCTCATAATAGTGCTTTACTCAGAATATGCTACGCTCATAATATGTTTCAGTTTATAATAGGCAATCTCAGCCCAACAGCTGTAGCGTCGTCTGCTAGGCAAGAGTGCGAGAGAGTAGCACGTGGTGTCTCTATATCCTGGCTGCAGAGCGCGCTGCCATCTAGCTGCCATCCGCCGCCTGGCTGCCAGCTTGGCTGTGTGGTGTGTGGTGCAGATTTTTAGCGCATTCATGCATTTATTCCAGTTTCAGTAAACGCAGTTAGGGGTCGTCCATAAATTACGTAAGAAAAAATTGGCCGCTTTTTGACCCCCTCCCTCCCCCTTGTAAGACGAATAACCTAACCTCACCATGCTTTTGGTATGGGACCGTAAGATA
>CABIKL010001892.1:0-13937 GCA_902196195.1 Aptinothrips rufus
CCCCCCCCCCTCTTGCTCCCTCTTCCCCGCTATCCTACCCCCTCCCCCTGTACATTATGTAATTAGAATGTAAAGATTTTCCGTTTTTGAGATCATCATTTTGATTCGTTTTAATACAGTTGAAGTAGTTTAATATGTATTTTTCAACTGCTTTTTCTTGCCTCTCTCTGTGGCCTGTCTAGAAGTGTGCAGGGCCCCCAAGTCTCTATAAATAGAACACCCTCAGTTGAAGATTGGCTGATTGCCCAGACCTTGTTATATTTAGGAAGTTAGTCCATGGTTACCACATGTGGCTGAGTACAGGGAAGAAAAAAAATGTCTTTTCTCCCTGCTTTACTGCCTTTTTCTCTCCCCAAACGAACTCTGGAGTGTTTTTATAATTTTGTGCTCTTGTTTTGCCCTGTTGCGTAACTTTAAAAATTTCGAAATAAGGACCATTTAACTGTGAGACTCAATGATTTTTATGTGTGGGCGAAAGATATTACATCACTTTCACTGACTAGCTACCTTTTCTGTACTTGTGTTCTTGACCTACCTCCCGAAAATAGAAATAAAAGGGAGAGATGGAGATGGAGAGGGAGAGAGGGAGGGAGGGAGGAGCGAGAGGGAGAGGAGGGGGTAGAGAGAGAGAGAGGGGGGGGGGGAGAGAGATGTGTGTGAGTGTGAGTGAGTACTAGAGAGAGAGAGAGAACCAGAGAGAGAGAGACAACTAGAGAGAGAGAGAGAGAGAGAGAGAGAGAGAGAGAGAGAGAGAGAGAGAGAGAGAGAGAGAGAGAGAACAAGAGAGAGAGAGAGAGAGAACTAGAGAGAACAAGAGAGAGAGAGAGAGAGAGAATTGAGGGTTGTTAGCTGTGCTGTTCTGGGAGCTGTCAGTGGGGAGTGTGTTTTCTGTCTGACCGCAGTCTTATTGAGTTCGTTGTTGGGTGTTCATTGGCATTTTTTTTCTTCATTCAGTTGTGTGTGTATGTGTGTTTTCAAGTTAATGGATAAATTTTCAGTATTGACTAAAAAACGAGTCGGCACTTTTGAATTTTTTTCAGTTACTTTGCATCTCCGAGTGCATGCACCATTTCATTGTGAGCGGTGGAACTTGGTGATGTGCCATTTCAGTGAAACATCCCTCAATTTTTAGTTCCATTTTTTTCTTTCTATTTTGTTTGGAATTCTTTGTGACTCTCAACACACACACACACACACACACCGTGCGTCACCATGACGGGGTTCTGGCCGTAGTCTGAGTTGGACGCGCTCGGCTCTGAGGCCAACTGAGGCATATTGATAGACGTGTGACATATTGAGTTTGGCGGTCTGGTCCGGTCCGCCGAAGGCAGTGCTGCTGGCGGCATCCCAGCACCTGGTCAGGTGGTGAGATGCTATTTGGGTCTCAAGTTTGAGGCTGGTTTCTTGGCCTTGCCAGTGAGTGTGCCGCTGTGCCGCGCGCGCGGAGCAGAGTGAAGCAGAGCGTCGCTGAGCGCTGCGTCGTTAAAAGTGACATCGCGTCGCGTTGCGTCGTCGTCGCCGTGGTTCACGAGCGTCGCGCCAGGCTAGCTGGTCGTCATGGCGTCCTACCACCCTCGTGGTCCCGGGGGAGGCTCGGGGCTCGGCTCCTTGTCCAGCAACATGTCACGCCGCTCGGCCCGGCCCACGGCCAGGCCCACCGGCAGGCCCGCCCTGTCCGCCATCCGCTCAGGGTCCGTGAGCAACGGCACTGGAAGCCTCTTCAGCGCCAGCGGCCGCCCCAAGAGCATGAGCAGCATGTACAGCTCGTCGACGAGCAGGTCGCCCTACGGCCACCACGGGCTGGTCGGCTACGGCGGCTCCGGCTCCTCGGGCTACCTGGCGGCGCTGACAACCTACGGCGGCACGTCCTCGGGCTATGGCGGCCTCATGGTGCCGCCGTCGTCATCCTCGTCCTCGTTGAACGGTCAGGCGTCACCGTCGAGAACGTCGAACCCGTACGTCAGCAACAGTTACTCGTCGTCCCCGGGGGGGAGCGCGGCGGGTAGCTATTCAAGCAACCGTTCCAATTCCAACACGCAGACCAGCAAACAAAGAGCAAGACAACGTTCCCGCTCGACACCCCGGCCTTCCTCACAGTCATCGTCTGCTGCTTTGCCATCCCTCTCCCGCTCGGGCTCCAACTCTTCTCTAGCAAGCAATCCGCGCAGTGAAGGCTACGTTGTAAGCAGATTGAGTGAGGTTGATGATGTGACTGGGTGCCTTTCTTGTTGTGTTTCACATTCTTACCTTAAATCGGGGGGAATGAGAATACATCACAGAATTTGTAGGGTGTCGCAAGAATTTCATCTTTTGCTGAAGTGCTGTTTTATGTTTGGATGATCATAGAATTTGTAAGATGTCGCATGAATTTCACCTTTTGTTGAAGTGCTGTTTTCTTTGGATGCAAGCACACAGCTTATAAAATGTAACCACATAACTAATGAAATTCATTGTTTGTGACTTCAGAGTGGAGGAGAGAGATCCGGACGCAGTTCTCGTTTGGGTTCCACGTCATCTGCTGGGGGCGACTCAGCGGCTGTTAGTCGAGCTGTAACACCAGCTAGATCAGAAAATGGCGAAATTGATTACAAGAAGGTGAGCATCATGTTGTTGTATGTCTTCCCTTTTTTTAAAGTGAAGTTCAGCAGTTCTAACACGTGTTTGTTAATTTCTCCCTTTCAGCTCTATGAAGAATCTCTTGCCGAAAATGACCGTTTGAGAGAGAAATTAAAGAAGACTGAAGAAGAATTAAGAGGATCCAAAGCTGAAAATTCTGTTGTAAGTTTTTTGTTGTGTGCTTGGTTTTGCTTATTAGTCATGTCAGTGTCCCTTTACTTCAACTTATTTTTTGAACCTCTATTTATAGCCCAGTAAAAACAGCTTGTCAGAACTGGAAAAGCGAGAAAGGAGGGCTATGGAACGGAAGTTATCAGAAATGGAAGAAGAGTTAAAGGTGTGTATTTTCTTATTTTGCTCGACATGGGTGTTTTGAGAAAGTAAACACATCATAAATTTTTCATTTCTTTTGCTCTGACTTCTTATCTTTTCTCTGAAAGGGAGTAGCTGTGTGTGTCAAAGAATGTATTTATTACTCTCTCCCTCTCTCTCTCTCTCTTTCCCTTTCTTATTCTTTTGAGTGTGCTGTGAACATAAGTGGTTCATTTCTTTTTGAACACATTCCTTTTATCCTTCACAATCATGGTAACCTTTCTGCCTGTAAGGTGTCAGTAAAATGAGGGGAATGTGTTCATTATTTGAGCCGTGTTCTAGAAAATCAAAGCCTTCCTTTGCTGTTCTTTCTTATAACTGCTAGGCATTAAGTTGTCTGAGTGAATGAGTTTTACAATTAATGCAGCATTCTTGATTGACTCTTAATTCAGTTTTTTTTTAAGTAATGCACGACGTGACTGCAGGGGCATAGGATAAGTGAGAAACAGGAGAGTGAGGTAAACTTAGCAAATAACAGAAAAATGTACAAAAAGTTTCTACGAGTCTTCAAACTTTTTTCTGTTCCTCTTTTTGGTTTGGAAATAGGTGTAAGAGACATGAATTCTGCATTTTGTATGACCGAAGCCAGCAGAGACTTTTTCAGAAACCTTTAGCATTGATGCAGTTTCAAGCAAAAATGTGGCTTAAGAGGTTTCTTACTTTTACAGCAATTGCAAAAGCTCAAAATGGAAAACGAAAGATTGAGGTCCGAAAACCGTGCTTTGACGCGGGTGGTGACCAAGCTGACTAGTTCAGCTAATTCCAGAATCTAGGTAATGCTGCTAATGTTGTTTGATTGGTGTTGCATTGCATTCGTGGGCATGCAGTGCTGACTTCTAGTTGTCCTCCTGCCAGTGTAGCCTTTGTATTTTAATTGTAAGCTCTGCTGTTTTAATGTTGTTGTTATTGACAACAGTAATAGCCTTAGTTAACTTATGATTGCTATGTTGTGGACCTAGAAGTATAGGTCAGTGTCTTTAACATATACCTTATTCCCTACACCAGCTAAAGTCTTTTAAAAAATGTATTGTTTTTCTCCCTTTTCATTTCATACTAATTTTTGTTGTGAGCTATACTTAAACATATCCAATCATGAATTTAGAAACATTAAAATTAAATTGTATTACCAAAGTTCAGTATTTCCAAACTTAATATTTTATTGTCAGACATTGTTTTAACAACCTTTGTCTCTTAAATTGTTCTTTCAGTGGTAACTATCATTGCAGCTGTAAAGTTTGCAGATGTCAACCTATCTCAACACATCTCTTCCTGTTAATTTTGATTTCCCTTTTGTTTCATACCAATGATTGACTCCTGCCTTACACAAATCAAAATTAACTGGTCGTAGTAATCATAACGATCAGAAATCTATCTGTGTGAAATGTTCATGGTTGCTGTGTGCTCATTGGTTGACTTTATTGCAGCTTGCATTTATCAATATGGATCTGCATCGTGACCTTTGCCCTATTTTAGTGTTTTGGTGTGTTTGTACTCATTATGTTCAGACATGTTCATATCACATGTCATTTAACACGACACAGAATTCAATCTTAACTTACCCAGAAAACGGAAATGAAAATCTAGGCATCAAGTTGTTACTATGTATGGTCAGGCATTTCTCCCAAAAGATGTCATGTCATTTCAAAATGACTGCCTGACTGCCTCTCAGGTCTGCATAGTAATAAAGGGATGTATGGCCACTATATGATAAGCTCTGTAAAAAGGGAAGACATATTTAGGTGTTAACATTTTAAGCTTGAGCTGCTTCTGTTGTGTGGTTTGCTTGATCCGTTAACACTTTGTTCTTACTCTGCAAGGTGTATGTCTGTTGATTACAATAACAAATATGAAATAATAGTTGTTTTTGCATTTGTTGTACGTGATTTTGTAAATGCTCTTTTAAATCCTCAATACATTGTCAAAAATTAATTAATGTACATGAGTTATCCATATCTGGATAGCAATGTGGCTATTTTAAATAATTCTTTTAGTTAGTTTTTTTTTTTTTTTTTAAATATTTGATCGTTCTTTTGCTCTCTATATATTTAAGACTAGTTGAATGGCCCTGAACAGCTTTTCTTGCACAAAAATAGGAAAGATGATTGGTTTGAAGTTTCAAAGCTCTTAATGTATTTTACTGCCTCCTCCTCTGGTGAAATTTTGCAATTCATTTCTCCTAACATACAAAGATTTTATCCCTTAGAAATGATATTTTGGGGTTCGGAGAGGTGGAATACTGTCAAGATGGAATCCTAACATTCCAGGTTATTGAAGATGATGTTGTTCGACCCTCCCACCTTCTTTTTTAGTTTTGTTTTTGTTTTTGCTGTTTTGAGTTTTATGCGGTTTTGAAACAACTTTAACTCATTTTGACTTGTGTAAATGCTTAAAAGAAACATCTTTGCACTCAATGCCAGGGAATATCGAGAAAACATGAACTTGTAAGCTGTTTTCTGCACATTTCTCTGCTTGAGAGTTGTTTTAGACCAGCGGTTCTCTAACTACTTTGCCTGGCGACCCCCAAAGACCCGCGGCAGGTTTCCGCGACCCCAATTCTGGAAAATTTCAAGAAAAGTGTCCTTATCTCTCTCAAACCTCAAAAAAGCCTTCACAAGTACATGCTTACTTAAAGTAATTTTTAGTGGCTTGGGTGAGCTTGTATAGTTGATGTTATTTTAGCAAAGTTTGGCTGAAAGTTACTCATTACGAGCTGAACTCATAATCCTCAGCTGGCTCGCAGCGTAAGGGAAATACAGGCTGGGCATGCACCCTGTGCCGGCAGAGGAATCTTGGAAAATCCTGGGAAATTGAAACACCTGCCTAGGCGCTTTGCGACCCCTTCGTGACCCCCCACATAGGTCCCATGATCCCTAGTTAGAGAACCGCTGTTTTAGATCTGTGCCCTATGTAGGCATCTGCAGTTCTAATATTTAGGCTTTTTTTCCTGTTCGTGGGTATTTGCACACCATTCAATTGTTACTGTCAGGAAATGTTACTTTCTCTGTGGAGCGAGGTTTTGTTTTTGTTCCATTTGAAGTTGTTTTACTCCTGTTTGACTTCTTTCCAGTCCATTTCATTGATATTGATGTCATTAATGTTTAATCACGAATGTTTGCTTGAGGGTTTTCAAAAATGTAATTTTGATTAAGCTATCTATCTGATGAGTCTTTTGCCGACAGTGATATGAGTTTTTGTTTGGAGAGTTTATGCTCTCAACCACTTGTATGTCAAACCAGTAATGCCTTTCTGTTTGTTCTTTGTATGTTTCAGCTCTTGGACCAGCTCAAGTCAGAAAACCAGAGGTTAAAGGATGAAAATGGAGCATTAATCAGAGTTATCAGCAAGTTGTCCAAATGACCACTACAGTACCAACTCATTTATTTTTAACTTTTAAGAATGGTTAACAAGAATGTTCTGAAAAACCACATGTGATCATGTTAAGTGCGTTTTGCGCCATTTGTTGTCTCATTTTGTAAAAAGTTGGAATGTATCTTTTCGTACTCAAGTTTTTCAAAGTTTGCAATGGCTTGTTTTGTAAGCTTTAATTAGTCTCGAGAGAAAAAAATTTCATTCTAGTCCCTCATTAGATTTCTGTATTGTTTTAGGTGGTTTAAAAACAATCTTTGTTGAATAATGATGCATACCTTCTGTCTTTAAAAATGGCTTGAACTTACATTTTGAATGGTTGTTTTGCATGGCAGCTAGTGAGGAAGTTAAAAATGTAAGAATAATCTGGTTCAATAACAGATGTGACACTTCAAAATTGACTGGCAATATCCGCACTTTGTATATAAAGAAAATAGGGCATATGACCTGACAGCAACACACAACAAGTGACTGCACTGACAGACTGAACTACTTCTTACATTAGTCCATTTGCTTTTCTTTTTTTCTGTTTCTCATCTTCGACGTACCGGCTCAAATTCTTCCTTGACTGCATTGATTTAAAAAAAAAATAACTAACATCATTTTGGACTGTGCAATGTAAGAACTAGCACGCCTATCCAATTTGGACAGTGCAAAGAGAGGCTAAAGTTGTAAGCACCTTTGTCATCTTGTTTTTTTTAGCCCTTTTTTTTTCTAAATATTTTTGTGTTTTCTCTTGCACCTGTGTTACATTTGTTTTAATGTAGGGATGTCCATTTTTGGAATCTTATCAACCTGGTCCTTAACTTGTTATTTTGTTATCGTTATTTATTACAATCTGTGTAAGTTAATGTCTTTTGAAGCTGCAGCAGTTGCTAGGGAAGGGATGCAAGGACAACATTCATGAGAGATCTCAATTGTGATGTATATGAAGCACCTTTGCCTCTCTGTCTCCTGGAAATGTAAGAGGCCTCAAAACTTCTAATTTATTGGTGTATGTACATATATTTATGGTGTAACACTGCAAGGAGGCGGGCAGATAGGCATTCAAGCGCTGTGTTCAAATGTCAGCTATTAATTTAGTACATAACATTTCCCTTCAATTTAGGTGACCTTTCCCTTCACTTTTTTTTTGCAATGTGCCTTTGTGCTTTTATTGTACATTATAAATAAAATTTTAAAATAAATTTTATAGAATGTGTATTGAAACATATGAAAAAATAGAAGAAAGAATATAACATACAGATGTTCTATGATGTAATAAGGTTTCGTTTTACCTCAGCATTCCATTTCCATTCTTACACTTCAATTTAACCAGTTTCAGAGAGGGCAGGCAGACTTTTGAGAAAAAGTTTTGCGCTCATGGAACACTTCTTGAAAAATTCAAATTCTGGGTTCAGTAGTGCTTTTAAAGTTTCGTTACCAAGAAAGTTTGATTTCATTGAAGTTTTGTCACCACTATGTCCTGTTCAATTATATGCCCCCTTTTTTTTTTTGCTTTGTTTCAAATACCATACTTTAAAGCCACATATCTTCAAGAAAGGGGCGATGAATAACACTAATTGATAACACAAATGCTTACATACCATTTACTTTTATTGGAATAGAGAAACAAGAACGAACAATGCACTGCCATTCACCCATCACATTACCGTCACTAACAGACAACTTCTTGACATGTGGTCGGGAAATTTAGTAGGTACATAAAGTCCCATAATAATGATAGATGCAGTAAGCAGGAAACATTCACTTACAGAAAAAGTTCACCATATCAGTGAGGCACTGTCCCATCATACAATGAATAATTTGATAAACTCGCTAGCACTATCATCACCCTCATCGCTGGATTCAAATTTTTAAAATGGGCACACCTCGTTGCAACATTCAATGTCATCCAATAGCTATGATAGTTTTTCTGAATTCAATTTTGACAATTTAAATTGTGTCCGACTATGCTTCATAAATGCAGCAGTAGATAAATAAAATATAAAACTCAATACAACAACTCTTTAATTGTTGCACACAGATAAATGAAGAATCAAAGTATAACAAGTCCAATTCAGAATGCATCACAAGACCTTACACATTAACTGTTATTATTCGTTTCATACGTACTCATCAGGGGGGGTTCTGCCGAAGGGATGGAGCGAACGAACAATCGTGCGACGAACGATCGAGCGAACAGGTCGCCTTTGCATTCCTTATGGCCGTTCGCTTGTTCGCCCGCACGTTTTTTAATTCGCTGCAGCTCTTCGGCAGAACCCCCCCAGAGGGCATTTCAGTCAGGATGACCATGCTGTGACTAAGCACGATAATACTAAGCTTTGATCTTGATCTGGCAGGCCGAAGTACTTTGAAATAAAGATACATAAAACTCTTTAAGTAATAACTTCACAAAGAGCAGTCTTACTGATCAAATTTTAAGTAGTGACAGCAAGCTATTGGCTTCTAAAGAATTCTCTCGTGATACCAAAGTTAAAATACTACAAAACAATTAAGCAGGTCTACAAGAGCAGTTTACTGATAGTATGTGAGCAAAGCCAACATAGAAGTAAATACTACAGTAATTTACTCATTTTGAGGGAAATAAAAGCAATATACTGGAAAACACTTGGATATCGTGAAAAATACTACAAAATTTTCCAAGCAGCGCAAGCAAAGTAACATCTCAAACCAATTAGGAAAAACATTTCCATTTGATCTGAGAAATTTCAGTGACCATAAGTATTCTGAATTCACATCTACAAGTTACAATTTACAAAGCTAATGCACGGCTCAGCAGGTTATTCATATCATGTCATAGTATTTTTCAAAAGGAAACACAGTTAATCTTATCTTTCATTTTCCAATTCTGTATCAATCCTTGAGTTGGTGAGTCAATTTATTACTATGACGGGTTGCAGCGACTAGAAGTTTAGATAAAGAGATACATGTACATATATAAAAAGACTATACACACATGTCTTATGAAATGGCGTGAGGCAACAATAAGAAATTTGTCCTCCAACTTCTTTCAAAGGAAACTTTTCTGCAAATAGGGACACACATGTGAGTCAATATGTGAGATGAGAAAAGACAATTGGCTTGCTATTGGCTCACACAAAGCAAGAAATGGTATGAAAAGATTTCCAAGCAGTCATAGACAACATACAGATTAAGATAACAATCTAACTTTACATGTATGGCCATTATATTAACAGACTATATACCACTTTCAAATAACACCATTTGTACACTTTTAGATCACAGATACTTCACTTATAACATCCAATGTATATGGCTATGTACATAACATACATACATAGATACAATATCAAACGTAGTTGGTTTGGGTACTTTAAAATTCAAACTGTGATATTATTCACACAATAATTTTTAAGCTGATGTGGTTCAATTTTCATGCACAACTGTTTAGTCTGAAAAAAAAAAATTATTGGTTTTTGCCTCAATTTTTGACAGTGTTTCATGACGAGGCAACTCGATAACCACCACAACATGCACCCTTTACAGCATTGTCAGGTGGAACCATCATATCATCTTCAACAACCATAACATTCCGTCTCATACTACCAGCACGCCCTAAAGTTGACTGCGCTTGAGCGAGCTCCACCTCAGCATGTCGTTCCATCATACGCTGACTCAACTCAATAAACATTTCCTCAATTCCCTGATTCAGCTTTGCAGATGTAAGGAAGTGCTTTGCTCCAACAGAGTCAGCATACCTAGAACACAACAAGAAAAACAGTTCATGAACTGACAGTATTAGAATCAATGCAATGATAAAACTTTTAAAGAAATCCATCAAATTTGAAATTTACTTTTCAGCTTCTTCAATGGACACATTTCGATCCTTGGCCAAATCTTCTTTGTTTCCAGCTATTGTTAAACAGACTTCACTTCCCAACATTTTTTTCAACTCTTTCACCCAATTTTTCACCTACAAACAAAATAGAATTTGATAATGAACACAAAATGCTTCAAAATACAAGACAACAAAATCTAGAATGCAAACCTTTTTAAAAGTATCTTCATCAGTGATATCATAGACGAGAATGGCTCCATTTGACATGCGATAATAGATGGGTCCCAGAGCATGAAACCTCTCTTGACCTGCAGTATCCCATATAGAAAGGTTGACACGTTTTCCACTGATGTTCAATTTTTTATTTAAAAAAGATGCCTGAGAAAAAAAAGAATAAACAAAATAATGAGAACCATTGCCATGATAAAAATTTCTAATAATGTGTATATGAAGTATGTCTGCTGGTGGCATTGCATCAAGGCATGCAATGAAAATATAGTTGCTTATGAAAGAAACAGAAAATTGATAATTTAAGTAGAAATGGCAAGAAGAGGAGAGAGAGAAAAAACAAAACAAAAACAAAGTAGTGGCTAAGCATTTTTGGTTATATAACCTTGTCAAAGGTACCCACAGGAAAGTACTCAAATAGGCATTGACAGTTCCATTCAGACATGTGAATGGTAACAGGAGAGTACCCAAAGAAGGAGTCGAAATGAAAAGAGGACCCTACTCAATTTCAATTAGAGTAAATACGAGAAATAAAAAGTACTTAAGCTGTTGTTAAAAAAAATGGATGTCAACAATTGCATGAGATAATTAAAGATTACTGGTTGATACTGATTTCTGGACAGAAGACAGAAGGCAAATAATGGGTGGATATTTTTTGTTTAGTTTTTAACTAAGTTGGAACTTTGATAACCATTTCCACAACTGGTTTACTAAAATGACAGTATGACAGCTACAGGTATGAGTTGAGGTTAGGACAATTAGTACGTAACTAACCTGCAAAGTGGTTATGTGCTTGTCGTTGAATTTATCTTCGACATATCGCAGGACAAGTGACGTTTTGCCCACACAACCCTCTCCTAACAAAACAACTTTGAAATTATAACTTCCTTGACTGTTCGACATTTCGCTACTGACAAAGAGTATTCAAGCAAGTCAGCACAGCCAGAGCATAATCCAGAAGAAAGTTTTAGAGATCGTCTAATAATATTGTCGTATGCTGGTCAGAGGAGAATATGCTCTAATAAAGGCAAATCAATTTTGAATCAGCTGATCATTTTCGTGAAGTTATGTCAAGACGAGTCAATGAAACCGGGCGCGGAAACAAGTAGAACACTACGTTGATCCCGAACACTACTTACCATTACATTAACGATCTTAAAACTGTTTTGGAGTACTGTTGTAAGTTAAGTGCACCACCAAAATTTTTCACCGTGATTAAGCTTCATACTACGCGAGAGCTAAATATCGACTCCTTTAAGGTAAGTTATTCAATCATGTCGTTTTGTTGACGGCTCTCGAGCTTGACTCTGGTTGGCATGCGCAGAACTTCTGAGCAGTATCATCCTTGAATATCCGTCATCTGTGGCCACCAGGTAAGTGTTTTATTGTTGAAAACTCGTATTTTAATGTTACTTACCGCAGATTGACTGTGTTTTTGTGCATGGACTGCTCCCGAACGTAGTTACTAAGTTGGGATTGTCATGGAAGTTTTGTCATTGTCGTATTCTGTCACGAAATGTCAGTGGTTCTGTCGAGATTGAGCATGAAAGGCAACCAAGCGTCCAAACAAACCTGGTCACCTCGAGAAAACGTTTCGTGATTCTGCGTGTAAGTAGGAATTGATTGAAAGTTTTGGAAGATTCTCGGGAATGTTTCGGCAGGTTTTCTTCGTATGAACTTCAGTTTTGTGTGTCTCCCGGTTTGCTTATGCGGTATAGGTACCATTCGTGATGCCGCCACATCGCTGCCTGCCAGTCCTGTCATGTTTGCGACGTTTTACTAATGCACTAGAAGTGATTTTCGGTGCGTATAGACTTTGTTTATTTGTTGTGTCGTTCCGATTTTCCATTTCCGCGATGGATTTCGCCTTGTCATATTATCTTGTTGGGGGTTTCTTTGATTACACGATTTATTTTGCTCTCCGGATGAGACGATCTGGCCTATTTACGTTCGGCTGCCAGACAGCGTTGACTTTTCGTTCCAACTATAGAAGTGAGAAAGTGTTTGTATCGTTACTTTTCCGTGGATGTCGTCTGATTTTGTTCGCAATCCGCGTTGCCGTCTTGCGTGATGTTGATTACTGTTCTTATTTCTTGACAAGTTTGTTTTTCCACCTCGTACAAGTGTTGACAATGGTATCTTCCCATCATGTTCTGGAGCCCCATGGATTTGGTTTGTGGCCATGTCATTGTCTTTCTAAAAAAATTTATCAGAAAGAAATATTAATATTGCTCTTATCTCCTTCATAGAATTTTCATATTCAGTTCTTACTGAAAACAAAAAATGATCTGCTGTCACTCAACATAATGTCTTTTAATAAAAGCAACGTATGGTTGTTTTCGAAAATTTATTTTGAGCATGTAAGTTGATTTGTACGTGACTTTCAATATGCTCCTCAATATACATTTTCAATTATTAAAAAAATTACAGGAAGAATATATTAATATGAGATCTTGAAAAGTCATAGTGCTCATGAAACAAAATTGAGATTTACATATTTTTGTGTTTTAAATCAATACGGCATTTTCCAGCAGGATATAGTGCAAATCTATAGTCAAAAAGTAAGATAAGCGATGCTGTGGTTTAGAATTCCTTTGTGTCCCAAACCTGGGAATTGAAGTAAAATTTGTTCCCAGCACAGCCATTAATCTGATTTTTAAAAGATGTCAGTATCCAAATGACAAGATGCTCTGAACAGGTTTATCTCACGTTTTCATATGTAATCGGGAGGAAGAGGACTGCGGAGTGGACAAGTGAGATGGATTCTTATGGAGTTGGTGGTGGTCTGAAAGAGATGCAACCTACCTTTATCTCTGCTCGCACAAGACTCGATGTCACTCATATGCTCTCTATTCTGCCATTGCAATCAGGAACACATCTTTTCTTCTTTTGTCGGTGAAATGCATCAGATCATTGGCTTTTAAATTTTAAGTAAAGAATAAACTTTATCTCATGAAATTGTTTTGAGCTACCTATGTGCCATTTTTTCTCTGAAGACTCTTGTCTTTCAAATGAAAGCTATGGATTTATGCTAAATTTAATTAATTTTCTGTATGTCCCTTTGTAATTTCATTTCTGGAGCAAGTAGTTATTCCTGATAACATGTGTTTTCAGAAAATCAGGCTGTGAATATCCAGGCACTTACGTAGCATTTGTTGTATCTTTGGGATGGATCTTGCTGATGAACCGAAATTCCCGTATCATTAGACCAGGTTGCATTTGTGCTGCAGTTAATTTAGAGAGTGAGAGCTCTTTAAAATAAGCCCGTACGAAACATGCCCTCAATGTGATGAGCTGGCTGGGTAAAGCAACGTTACACTCTGGCGTTAGGGCATGTACTTTCCATCCAGCTTGACGTACTGCTGGCTTTTGTGTTCTTTTCTGCTACTTCTTACCCTGACCCGGTTTTGGGGCACAAACAGCCAAGATTTCAAGATTTTCTTTTTATGGTCCCTGCGGTCTCTCTCTCTCTCTCTTCTCTCTCTTCTCTCTCTTCTCTCTCTTCTCTCTCTTCTCTCTCTTCTCTCTCTTCTCTCTCTTCTCTCTCTTCTCT
>CABIKL010001893.1:0-13937 GCA_902196195.1 Aptinothrips rufus
GAGAGAGAGAGAGAGAGAGAGAGAGAGAGAGAGAGAGAGAGAGAGAAAGAGAGGGGGGGGGGGAGGTCACTAAAAACGAGTCACTCGTATAGTCTTGGCGCCTCGGGGCGAGACGAGTAGGCAGCCCGCACAACGCGGCTGTGTTGCGGGCGTGCCTATCCCACCGGCGCGCTGTCCCTCTCGACCACTTGAGAGTGCACTGGACTACGACACTAACGCCGCTGCTGTTGCTCTCGTTCTAGGCCCAGTTTGTGCTCGTCTTCTTCCACACGCTGCAGGCCATCTTCTACGACTGCGGCTACCCCAAGTTCATCGCCGCCCTGCTGCTGGTGCACTCCGCCATCTTCTTCACGCTCTTCTACGACTTCTACCAGACCGCCTACCAAAAGGAGCGCGAGCGGAAGCTGGCCGCCCTGGCCAACAAGAAGGTGGAGTGACGCCGGCCCGCCCCCACAAGGCAGCTGCAGCTGTGGGCCATCTACCAGCAGCAGCTGACCCACCTGCACCACCACGGCCTGTACCAGCGGCCACAGCCCTGGTACGGGCCACCGTACGACCAGGTAGGGTCTCGTCAGCTACGACGGGTGTTTAAGGTTCGGTTGTAATAACTCTTAAGGATACTTGGCACATTCTTAGGGTCACACTTGGAGGATGGCGTCTGCATCGCCGAGCTCACAAGCAATTCCAAGCGTGAGCCTTGGGAGTGCTTGGAATCGGGGATAAATCGGCGGGATTCCAAGGCTGACCCTTAGAAATGCTCGTCAGAATTGCGACGCAAACGGGTGACCCGAAGAATGTACCAAGTATCCTTAGAGTTGAAACCAGGCCTTAAAAGCCAAGGATTTGTTAGTCAGGACAGGGCGCTAACTCCTCGTGTCTTCTCTGCCCTTGCTGCAGGTTGCTGACGAGAAGCTCGTGGGATGGCCGCCTCTCAGGGGTCGGAGGGAGAGCCGGCACGAGCTCAACCTCAAGTGCGACTGACTGCAAGAGCGGTACGGCACGGACAAACAAGGACAATGTGTCGTGCCGGTTAGTGATTTAATATTATTTGACTCGATTTGTATTGAGCGCATACTCCTCTGAGAGCACACGCCGAGTGCATCATTCTGCTGCCGCCCAACCTCTGCCTTAATCCGTGGCATTTGAGTAAATTTGCGACCGCTTCGACGAGCGAGGAAGATCGGACAGCCGAACAGCGAAGCTCGACGAGGACCTTCGTCGCTTGACACTCGCGTCGCGTCCAAGCTCGCCTCCAGTCAGCGCTGTGCTCTCCCAGCCATGAGCAACGGTCAGCGCTGTGCTCTCCCAGCCATGAGCAACGGTCAGCGCTGTGCTCTACCGCAGCCATGAGCAACGATCAGCGCTGTGCTCTCCCACAGCCATGAGCAACGGTCAGCGCTGTGCTCTCCCACAGCCATGAGCAACGGTCAGCGCTGTGCTCTCCCGGAGCCATGAGCAACGGTCAGCGCTGTGCTCTCCCACAGCCATGAGCAACGGTCAGCGCTGTGCTCTCCCACAGCCATGAGCAACGGTCGCAGTACAGCACTAGATGTGGGGGATTAGTCCAAGGACGAATATTATATTAAGGTATGCGCGCATGCATGCGCTAGTTTTTATTGATTCGTGTTCAAAAAATTCATCATGTTTAATACGTTATTAAGGTCATTTAAAGAGTCTCGTCTGTTAGTACATTGCCTTGATTTTTAGCGTTTCTCATGTTATGTTACCACGGACCAAACTTTAACCCCAGTGTAAACCTGATGAAGATCTAGTCCTTTCTGTCTAGAGTACCATGAATATGATTGAGCCAGTTCAAGGGCAGTGAGATTTCATCGATTCTGTCCAGAGAACACACCTTGTTTATTTAAAGTACATAACATGAATGTACTTTGTCTTTTTTTTTTGTTTCTCTTGTTTTGTTTTGATTTTCTGTCAGTGAAGAGATGAACATGTTTTTCAGTGTACGTAAATAGAACTTGCTCATTGTAGTTACACTTGTTCTTTTTTCATATTTTGGAAGCGATACTTCAGTTAGCTGACTGTGTCCAATATACACTCTAGAACCAAAAATAATATTTCCATCTGCCTAAAGTATATCAGATCAGGTCACCAGGGCGTTACTTTGAAGAATGTTATGTAGTTCATTCTGCTCATGTTATTTATTTATCATTCAATCAGCTTACCACTGTCAGAAGAAGCACAAGCCATCATCATTCCCTACATCAAGTTCCCAGCAATGCTTTGTTTGTTGCAATTTATTTAAAAACTATTTATAGTAAATACCACAATGAGAGTTTGAAGATTGCAGATGCATGCCATACACCTTACGCAACTTAATGTGATGTTCGAACTGTCTTGGCAGACAATGTAAAAGTGAATTTCTTATGATAACTAGATCTAAATAGAAGAAAAAATATTGAGAAAGTAATTTCCATGTTGTCTGTATAAGAACTGCTGGAACATTTCACATTCCCTTAGCGTACGCTTGCTCGAGCTCAATAAATAGACAGTAAAAAGGTACTAATGACATGCTCAGCTCAATGTATTTATGACAGTGTTGTCTTGTAACCCCTGAAACTTCAATGTCAAGACTATTCGAGCTGCATGTCTTCCTGCTTACATGAACTGTGTTCATATGTAAATAATGTGTAGTCAAGTCAAGTCTACATCAAAAGAATGTTAGCACCGCTTCACCATAAGCTTCACATGAGAGCAACCGACAAGTCTTA
This sequence comes from Aptinothrips rufus, assembly GCA_902196195.1. Lineage (NCBI taxonomy): Eukaryota > Metazoa > Arthropoda > Insecta > Thysanoptera > Thripidae > Aptinothrips > Aptinothrips rufus. The sequence goes on from CABIKL010001893.1 coordinate 2,730, forward strand.
CGGACTGACAGCCAGATTCAAGCATTCGATAATATTTGAGGAATAATATCGCTCATGCTAGAGTCTAGTCATGTTAAGTTCATGCATTGTCTATTATAGAAGTTGTCAGTGGTTGCTTAAAATGTGAAGAAATGTATTTATGCTCAAGTTTACATGTGTTTAACTTATTTTTGTTAATCACATTTAATTGTAAAATATAAAATTAAAGAATGATGTGTCCCAGAATTGTGTTAAATCAATGCTTCCTAAACTTAATCACACTGAGCTTATATTGTGCAAGTTTTAAAATACAATAAGAATTAAATTAATTGATCAAAGTTTGGTACAAGCAAGTGACTCATAATTATAAAAGGTACACCCTTGAAATCATACAATTTTGAGAACTTCTGTTTAGTAAAGATTCTCCATAACACTTCCAAAGTCAGAATCAAAATATCAAAAAATCATTCAAAAGCATTACCTTAAGTTGATAAAATGTATAATTGTGATTTTAAACTGATATTTAAAATTATTTATCTAGGTTTGATATAATAATTTGAGGGTCAATTATAATATCATTATTACCTATTCTTAAACCCCTCAGGAAGGAATAAACTCTTCAATACTGTACTTATAGTCTAGGAGACTAAAAAAAGAGCTAGGATGAGGGGGTGACAAGTGCTTTCAAAAACTAAGATACAGTACTCAATTTTTTAATGAAGGTGCAAAGTAGGCATTAATGTCACAACCACATTTACAGGTAAAAATATTCAAGAAACTATTAGATTTAGTAAATACCAACATATTTATCACAATTAAATTAAATTTATAAAAGTTCTAAAAAATAGAACATTGTATTTGTTTACTAGCCACACTGTTAGAATGGCATGTATGGAAGGTAAGAACACTCTTTTGAAGACGATTCAGAGCAATTTCGGACACAGCCAAATGTTGCAAGAAAAAAAAATTACTGCCAAAAAAAAAAAAGACTTGTGGAAAACCATACCTCTTGGACAGATGTAGCTGCACCTCAAGATCAGCAAGGAAGCTGCAAGGTTCTACGATGTTATGACCCTAGGAAGGCGCAGTTCAACGCCGATGTCATTTCTTCTTTTTGCTGTTACCCTTTCCACTTCCTGAGGACTGCGTTGCTTTGCTTTCTGCAGCACCGGCAGGGGCCACTGTTGGTTGTAGAACAGCTAGCTGCTGCTTGAGTTGAAGCAGTTTACTTACTTCAGGTTGCCATTCCGCTTTTGTCTTGCCACTTCCTTTCATTTCACGAACCAGATCAGCCTGGAAACAAAGATAGAAGTTGAGAAACAGCAAACATTTCACATTCATGTGAAATGAAACGTCATGCCTGCACACCTGTTTTTTAATTGCTCCTTCGATCTCAACAATTTGGATTTTTGAAGCACTCAAATCTGGAGCAGTGGAGGGTTCAGATAAAGGGGCAGAGCGTGGTGCTGAGGCTGAGATAGGCGCTGCATCCACAGCTTTCTGAGCAGCTGCAAGATCAGCCTTGAGCTGCAGCAGAGAAGCAACGTGAGGCTGCCATTCAGCTTTCGTCTTCCCTGACGCTTTCATTTCACGCACCAAAAGAGCCTGCAAATAATATATTGCAATATATGAAATAGGGACTTATGATAAAAACGGAAATGAAAATAAAAAGGGTTTAGATAGACACAAGATTAACTTTTGAAAGTAAGGTGTGAAATGCTGTAATATGTGTTTAAACTTGAAAAGAAAGAAAAACTTTACCTGTTTATCAACCTCAGCCTGTAGCTGCTGAACAACATCTGAACTAACTGAAACTGATGGTGCTGGTTTGGCTGCAGGCGGAGGTGATGTCTGCTTTCCAGCAAACTTTTTCTTCAGTTGGTCAGTCAAAGTTGCTTCAATTTTAGTAAACAGCGGGGAAGGCTGAATCAAAAGACAAATGAATGGCTTCTAATAGTAACATTCAAACTCCCACAAATGGTATATGTAAGTTATTTCAAAAAGTCTAAATGATCCAAAAAAAGATTTTTCTTTCACATCTAACCTTTCCTATGCGATGACCGGGTGGTAATAGCATGACAATGTTGTCACTGATTACATTGACATTATTTGAACAGTTCATTTGTTCTTGCATGGTCTTTGAAACTTCAGGCATATATGGTTGGAGAAGAACAGACAGCAGACACGCAATATTTGCTGCTACACCCACCGTTGTGCCTGCTTGCTTCCTATAAATAAAGTTTTTACTGAGTATTGAAAAATGTACCAATCAATTTTATGCCTGTTAGTGTGTTTTGGGTAGCTGTAGTTAAAAGCTGAAATTCCTTACACAAAGAACTTAAAATCTAATAGGACATTTCAGATTTGCATACAAAAATTTGATCCATAAGTTAATTAACACATTGAGTGCGGCGTGGCCATACAGAGGTCACGCCCTGGGTTAAATGGTGGTGCATTCCCAGGCCCGCACTTAATGTGTTAAATCGACAAAACAAGACCAAAAAACGTCACAAAAATGTGAAATTTTCTCACTTGTCTTCTGCTGATCCCTTGGCTTTGACCCATGGCTGCTTTGATTGCACATATTGATTACCATGGCGAGAAATAGATAAGATATGACGGAGGCCATCTCGTAATTTTGCACATTCAAGCGACTTAATGTACGCTAATATTTCTCTATTCACTAGAGCCAACAGAGAAATATCATCCGGCTCTAAATATATCTCAGGTATTCTACTGTTGTAGGTTTTTTCAACAAACATGAGGGCTCTGATTAAAAGAAAAACCAAATATTATTAAGTAAATTAGCAGACTGATTTTAAAACTTCTATTCAAAAGGAATAGAATTTACCTGTTCACAAAATTGCCGAGATTATTGAGTAGCTCAGTATTCAGGCGTAAAGCAAGGTCATCCCAACAGAAACTCGAGTCTTGTGACTCTGGACGAACAAAGAGAAGGTAAAATCTCCAATAATCTGCAGGGATTCCTGTATCTCTGGCATCATTTCCAAACACACCAGTCCCGCGAGATTTTGAAAACTTTCCGTCTTCATAATTCAGATACTCTGTAAATAAAAAAAAAAAAGAGCGAAAAAAGAAAATTACGAGATAGTACAGGGAAAACTTGAGTTTAAATTCACCTCTCACCAAGAGAAATTTGAAAGCAGAACTAACTAAGTACCTGTTGCCATAATATTTGTTGCAAGAGTGTAGCCACAGTCAGCTGCCAAAAGTGTAGATGGAAACATGATGGAATGGAAAGGAACATTATCTTTAGCCATGAATTGATAGTAGTCCACTTTGACGTCCTTTTGGGGCTGCCACCACTCCTGCCATTTGTCTGTATACCTTTTAGTCATGCTAATGTATCCAATTGGTGCATCAAACCAAACATAGAAGACCTGCAAATTATCCAATAACAAACAATATAACCATTTCAAATTAAACTGGCAAGATTCATCAGGGCAAAAGATTACATTGTGTGCTATTCCTTGCCTTGTTACGGTAGCCTTCTAAGGGCACTGGAATGCCCCACTTAAGATCCCTTGTGATGCATCTTGAGCGCAAACCATCCTTCAGCCAGGATTTTGTGATAACACGAGCATTGTGTGTCCAGCCAACACTGGACTTTTCGAACCACTCAGCCAGTTTTGGTTCTATCTAAAATTCCATTTTATTGAGTTACATTACAGAGATATATTTCCAGCCAAGTTACAACATCAGAAAGAGCTTACCTTAGGGAGGTCCAAGAAGAACTGATCTGAATTGCGAATAACCGGCATGTCACTACATAACTTACAACGAGGCTTTATAAGTTCAGTAGCATTTATCAAAGTTCCACAACCATCACACTGATCACCACGGGCATCATCATACCCACATTTAGGACAAGTACCTTCAACAAACCTATCAGCTAAGTACCTGCATAGGAAAATAGAATAGGTTCAAAAGACGCCAAATTAAGCATTCATCTGTGTACCATAGTGGTAGTGAGTTAAATTCACCTGTCACATTTCTGACAAAGAAGCTGTTCCATAGGTTCCGTGATCATGTAGCCCGAATTATAAAGTTGCAAAAACATATTCTGTGTAATTCTAATTCAGATAAAAGGTACATAGAAAAAGAGTACAGTTAGCAAATAAATTGCATATTATGAATTACATTTGATCAAAATTACCTCGTGACTCACTCAGTTTGCTCTGGTATCGTAGTTCTCCCAAACAGATCAAAATCTATATTGAACCACTCATAAATTTCATTATGAATTTTATTGTATTTATCGCAAATCTCCTGAGGTTGCAACCCTTCTTCTAGAGCCTTGGTTTCAGTGGCTGTGCCATATTCATCCGTACCAGATATATATAATGTATTGTAGCTGCGTAATCTACAATACCTGCAACCAAAATCAGACAGAAAGTGAACAATTGCTGCATATATCACAGAAATCTTTTTTCCAATGATAAAAATGGATTGAGAACTTTACCTAGCAAACACATCAGCTGAGAGCACACAACCAATAATATTTCCCAAATGAGGGACATTATTTACATAAGGTAAGGCAGAAGTGATCAAAACATTGCGCTCTCCTGGGATTGGTAATCTGCAAATCATTAGGAAATGCTGATAAAGCTGTTCAGTTCAGCCCACACACCCAACAATACAATATTGAATTGGAACTGGGAGTCAAAACTTTCCAAGAGCATATAAATTTGCAAATTTATCAGACAAGAAAGGAATATGTAAATGGAATTTCAAATATGCAACCAACTTTTCCACAAGTCCTAAGATAGAGGGGTTTGTTTCATAAAGAAGAATACATACACTGGTTTCACTTTTCCTTTTGACTTCAACTTTAGACCTCCCTTCCAGGATAGCTTAGCAGCTCGTAACTCTTTCTCCCACTCAGGACCATTCATTGCTGGACCACTCTACAAACACAAAATTGTTTCATTAAACGATGATTTATCTTACAGCAAGAGCACAGCTCTTTATCAGAAAAAAATGAAAAAGAATTTTCTACATCAACGAGTGGCTGCATTGAAGTGGAAACAAAATATTTCAAAATTTGAGAGACATGAGACTTATAAACATTATTTAAAAATGAGGAACACTGTGAGATTACCTCATATAGTTCCCCATTAAGATAAGAATGCTTGGGAAGAAATGAACACAAAGAGTCAACTTAAAAACCACTGCATCATTGTTACTTCATTATCTATTCAACAGTAAATTTGTCACTCACAGATAAACTAAGTTGATTGAGACCACTTTCTATGGATGTTGCAGGTGCGTTTGACTGTGGCTTAGCCTTCTGATTTTTGCCCCCTGTGCTTGAGCTTGGTTCTACTTGTGTCACATTGACAGCATTCACAGGAACACTTGCAGCATTCCATGAAGTACTCGACAGAATCTGAACACCTTGAACTCCCACGGCAGCTCCAGATTTGCTTACTTCAGTCTGAGAGTAAAAGCATTTGATATGTGAACAGGATGAACATGAATTCATTTTTAAGCTGCTCTTTCAACAGTAGATTCAATTTACCTTAAAGGAAGGATTGTTTTGCAACTTAGTCCACCATGTCTGAACATTTTTGAAGTTACTAGTCCATTCTACTGATAAATTTGGATCGGCAGCAATTGGAAAAATACTGCTCCATATGCATATATCAGCAACGGAAACTCCGCCCTGAAATACAAAAAGAATTATGAGAAAAAATTCAAAAAAATAATAACAGTAAATAATAAAAATAATTCACAAACAATGATTCTTTTACCTTTACAAGATAATCATTGTTACTAATGGCCATATCAAGTGCGGAGAGAAGCGATTTTAGACGATTGTCATTCTTGCCAGCGTTGCATAAGCAAAACAGTATTGCAGGCTGTAAGGATACAGATATTAGATAAAATTTAAGTTTGAAATTAATACTAGAGCGCAGAATCATTTAATCAGATCAATTAAAAATAAAATTACCAGAAGTTGAGAGGATTCCCACTCCAGCCATTGATCCACTTCCATATCCACAGCATTGGATGGCGGCAACAGGAATCTTGCAGCCTGATTTACAGACGTGAGAACCAACCCAGAGTCGAGCTCCAGAGCTGGTAAACACTGCGAAATGCATGGCTTCTTGTCTGAAAAAAGAGAAACCAACTGACCATCTTCCAAACACACGAAGAACATTCAGTTTACAACTATAAAATCAAACTGACCACCTAAAACTAAAAAGCAATTTGAAAAAAAAAGAAGAAAAAAAGAGGAAAAAAAACCAACAAATTTTACATTATAAGAGAAACTAACAGGTTATAAAAGACCGGCAAGTTAAAATCTTAATTTTTTCTTTCGGAACAATTTTCCGTTTTCGATGTTTACCTAGGTATGTGCTACCAGGCCAGTCACAGAATAAATGATTTTTCTGAAAAGTCAGGACATTTGAACTGAAACCTGTCACCAGAAGTCAATAACTAAGGACATATGTTTCATGATGATTGTAATTTTTAAATTGGCAGACTTATTTTAGACAGTTATAGTAGTTACGTTATGATTACATTAGAACGGCATTGTTTAAAGTAGAAGAATGCGCGCGGAAAATAAATGACACCAAGCATACTGATAAAGCAGACGAAACAAGCCTTCAACGGCATCCTAACCTACTTTCAAAACACATTCATATGGATAATAGAAGCACAACATTCAAGAACATGCATAGTGATTAATGAAAGAGCTATTAACAAGAAGCAATTGTTAACAATAACAAATTGTTCTACTTAAATTTGACAAATTAAAGCTTTTTAAAGGAAAAGAGAGAATATTTACCTCCAAAAGAGACGGTCTGACACGGGGCTTTGGCTTTCGCAATATTAGCTGAAATAAGAAGCTTAAGAACCGCAGGGTTCTTCTCAGTTGTCAAAATTTTCATCGTGGTTAGATTTAACGCAGTGAACAGTCAATTTTGGACGTATTTGATTAAATTTTTGTCTCGAGAACTGCACATGACAGCAATGCCACATGGACCACGGTGACTGGCGGCCCACAAGAAGCGACCTGTGGCGAGGCTAGTGTTTACTCAGGTGTTGCGTGAAGGTATGAGAAACTCCCACTGCGTCGACCTTGTGACAAAATAATAACATGTTGTTCCAGTATTGGATTTTTTAGACTTGCGGGCATACGGCAGTACGCGCTGCACACTGTTTAATTTCGTGAAATACGTCATTTCGTATATATTTGTGTCTTTTAAGCATGAAACCACTCGATCGTTGCACTGCCTCCTAGGTAGGCAACCCATCCGCCATCCGTGTGGAGCGGTTGGCCAGCTCCCAGTGCGCGGGCGCTTCCCGTCTAAGAGGGAAGACCAAGCAGTGTCTCGCGTAGGAGCAGTCGCCTGTGTTCCCGCACACTATGTCGACAGGGATTGGCCGGTATTTTTAAAGGACCCCGTTTGCTCGTATGATCTTAGCACACGAATCTCGGGTACTCAACAGCAGGGAAAGTTAGTTGTTAACCGCCTTTGATTTAACTCATTCTTTTCTATAAAAAAAAAATAAAAAAAAATAAAAAAAAATAGTATCGGTTGCGTTTCTGAAACTGAAAATGCAGAAAAAGGCGAGCGTATGATGGGAAATGGATGATTGGCGGCTGCCACAACAAGACGAATCAGCGATCAAGGAATGCATTCGAATGAATGAAATCGATAAATACATGCCCGCTCCTCGTACGTGCGGCGCTGCGGAGATCAGCTCTCTTTTCCTATCCCTTCTTTCTTTCTGCTTCATTCTCTGTTATTGGTCTTTGGACACCATGCACTCGTACATCTATAATGATAGTCATTCGAGGCTCTCGGCTCGGTTGTATTTGTACACTCTTCCACAGCGTAATTCAAAAGACTGAAAAATTAGTGTTTTAATACATTCCAGTGAGAAATGGTTGGTCGATTCTATATTTATATTCGACAAACTTTCGACTCGCGCGACGTCGTTTCGATCACCATTTTACTACTGGGTGTGTTTGTGTTCGACGTTTTTGAATTATTTGTGAAGTTTTTGAGTTAACACATATCAATAAGTTTAAGACTGCAAAGTAAGCGATGGCACTCTCTAACACATCAATTCTAAAATAAAGTATATTAAAAAGCTGACATAACTTATGAATACCGAGAACATTTTAACACTTTACTTCGTACTGTCGCTGGGGCGTTAGCTTATTAAAATAGTAAAATAACTTTAAGTGATAAATTTACAACAAGAAATACGAAGGACGAATGTAAGGTAGATAACGTTCACTCCTCGTAAAACGTCTTTAACGTTACGCGTTACGGCCAGGTTACGGCAGTGCTTTACTGCACTGCAATTTACAGTTGGAATTTAGAATTTCCATCTCAAAGCCAAGTTTTCCAGCTGCAATTTCACAATTACAGCTGGAAAGTATATTTTACGACTGGGTATAGGATCCGAGCCCAGAAAAATCCAGATGGAAAGTGATATCCAGCTGTATTTCAGTTTCCATCTGCAACACATTTTCAGCTGTAATTTAGATTCCAGCTCCGTCCAGGGATTTTCCAGCTGGATTTTAAAAACCAGTTTGACCTGCCCAAAAATCCCACTGGATTTGAGATCAGGGGAAAGGTAGGCAACAAAGTGGTTCAAATAGGTAGGCAACCGTGTGCGACAAATGAGGGTAAAATCGTTAATATTGGTCCTACGAAGTCGGCGACCACACCATCGTGCTCAGCGTCAAAAGTTCACTCCCAGGTCATTTCTGAAGCTTACTTTAAAACAATGTTTGTTTGAAACAAGCTGTGGTACACGGACAAGGGAGAGGGGGGCGCTGGGGGCATTCACGGCAGCCACCGAAACGGGAGCGATTTGCTACCAGAGGGAGGCACGATTCCGTAATTTAAACTGTCTCGATGGGCAGTGGCTAGCACTGACAGGACGGGAGCAGTATACTCTCTGCTCCGCTCTGCTCCCACACGAGAACCTAACCTGCCTGGCTGCTGCCTGCCCGGCCTGCCTGCCTCCCGGGAAACTAAACGTAACGTCGAGTCGTGCGATGCTGGAAGGACTCGGCCCGGTACGCATGGCATCCGAGTGAGTGAGGTGCACGCCGGGTTCACTGCTTACGGATCTTAATTAGCCGGCCTACTGTGATCTCATTCGCTTTATATTTGCAGTGCTCTTACTTCGGTTGCTGACCCACAGGAAAGACTTTCTATCAGAGATCAGCGAGATTATCACGATTTGACATTTACACAGTTTAAAATTTAAAATAAAAAGGAAAAGAAAAGCTTTAATGTAATATATTTTGTCAGAGACCGTAAATCGAGCCAAGAAGAGGAATGAGAGACTCGTAGATTGTGGTGACTGGCCCAGTCCCGAGGGGCAGATCGCTCGAGCGAGTCCTGTATATCGGACTCCAGTGTAGGGTTAGTGTGGGTAATAAATGCACAGGGTAAAAACTGAACTGAACTCTGGAGCCGGTATTTGAACCCTTCACCTCTACGTTGCGATTTCTTTCATCTCAGTTGTTTGTCATGATCTCATATGAGTGGTCACGTGCAAGGCTTTGGTTCAAATACCGGCTCCAAAGGTGTGTTCAGTTTTTACCCTGTGCATTTATTACCCACACTGACCCTAGGTGACACAGCCCACAGCACCAACTCCAATGCAGGCAATAAGCTGCACACAACTCTGGAGGATAGGCAATAAAATGCTCTATACTTTTGCACTTTTCGACTAGCGGACTTTCCGGGGACTTCCAGTGGACTACCACGGACTACCAGAAATTTGTACACAGGACTCGGCCCTGGAGCGGCATGGCTGACGCGGGGTGTCAGCCCCTGGCCAGGATGCTTGCTGTCCTGTCCGCCCCGCGCCGAGCCGCGCCGAGCAGTGCAGTGGCAGTGGCCCGCTGCACCGCAGTGCACCACACTGCACCGCACTGCCATGCTGCGTCAGGCCCTCGAATCAAGCTGTCAAGCAGCGCAGCGCAGCCGCGGGCGGGGGCGGGGGCGGGGGCGGGGGCGGGGGCGAGGGGTCGTGAGGCACGGGGCGGGCCGGGGCAGCGCTGCCCCGGAATCAAACTGTCAGGTAAGTTAGGCCCGGCTCGTATTCGCCCGGTCCTCCTATCGGGCACTGCGCGCGGCATGGCATGGCGGGGCGGGGCGGGGCGGGGCGGGGCGGGGCGGCACCGCGGTGAAGTGGTACCGCACGGATCCTCCCCCTCGCAGCTCCCTGATAATTAAACAGTCCTAATCGGCCCCGGCGCGCTCCGCACAGGCCCGGCCGGCCGGCGTGGGGCGGAGCAGAGAGGAGCAGCACTCATGTATACAGACCAGACTCCTCGTCTTTCCAAGCCTGAGGAGAATTACAGTTGCATCTCGTGGAAATCCTCCGCCTCCAGATTAACCATTCCGGTCGGCATTACTCTGTGCACTGTTCGGGTTAGTTACAAAGTATGTTCTTCCCAATGCTCTCTCCGAAGGATCAACTGACTTCACCAAAATGTGTACTCTCGAAAAAATGAAAATGTGGGAAGAAAAGGGGTAACATTGGGAGAACAACTGACTAAACTTAACATGCGAAAAAATAGGGGTGAACCTCTAGATGAAACGAAGAAAATGGTGTAACATTGCATTAAAGGGGATAACACTGGAGAAGGATAACTAGGAAAAGGACAGATAACGTACGAAAATATTGGCATAACATTAGAGCTGGTACAACCCAGTGAGAAATGGTACTTCGAATCGATATCGAATCGACGTTGAACTTCGAAATTCGTCGGTTTAGTGGACAAAATTCGGCAAATGCAACGTCGATATTAAGTTACCCATTGACAAAAATAAATAAATCAACGTGTCATTTCTCAGTCGAACCTGGAAACACGGAAGGGGGACCCCTAACCTAACCTCACTCTCTTTGTTTTGAACGCACGGTAGCGGAGAGGAGAGTGAGCAGCTTGTAGAGGGGGCGTGGCGAGGCGAGGGGCAGAGGCCGCCTGCTACTGGAACTGGAAGTGTGCTATTATCCTCGCCTCGCTTTATTTTTGTTCCCTGATTTTGCACGGCCAACGGAATTTCACGGTGCGGTGTGATGGAAGCGGCCCAACGCATCCGTCAATGGTGATAGCTCCAGAGAGACTAGAGAGAGCTGCTATTGTCGAGAGAGAGAGAGAGAGAGAGAGAGAGAGAGAGAGAGAGAGAGAGAGAGAGAGAGAGAGAGAGAGAGAGAGAG
>CABIKL010001894.1:0-13936 GCA_902196195.1 Aptinothrips rufus
GGGGCGGCGTAGCTGAGGCCAGCAGAGTAGGCCAGGGGGGCGGCGGAGTAGGTCTTGGCGATGGGGGCGGCGTAGCTGAGGCCAGCAGAGTAGGCCAGGGGGGCGGCGGAGTAGGTCTTGGCGATGGGGGCGGCGTAGCTCAGGGGGGCGGCGTAGCTCAGGGGGGCGGAGTAAGCCACGGGGGCGGGAGCGAAGGTCTTGGTGATGGTCTTGGCGATGACGGGGGCAGCAACGGCCACACCCTCCTTGCGGACGACGGCGTTGAAGCCGTTGATGGGGTCGGCGGTGTAGTCGACGATGCGACGGGTGCCGTCGGGCTCCACGAGCGAGTACTGGCCCTGGACGTTGTCGCCCTGGCGGGACTCCTGCTGGTTCTTGAAGTCGCCGGTCAGGGAGTCCTGGATGTCGTAGGCGTAGTTGTAGCTGGGGTTGGGGTCGTAGTCGGTGTCGACGGCGACAGCCTTAGCGGCGTAGGCGATGGGGGCGGGGGCCAGGACTCCAGCCTGGGCCACGGCCACGAGGGCGGCGAGGACGACGAACTGTGAAAACACAAGTAAACTCAGTATTAATTTTCAATTCGTAAGTTACGCTTCAGGGCTACCAATACTATGGAGGAGCGCTGCTGCACCTTGAATGCCATGGTGCTGCTGGGGTTCGTTCAGCTGACTGTAACCATTCCTTCTGGCCAACTGCTATATATACAGATTTTGGCTGGGCTTGGGTGGGGTGGTCAAGGCAGGGTGTGGTCGTGCGGGGCGAGGCGAGACGGGGCGGGCCGGGGCGGGGCGGTGCGGGGCGGGGTTGACGCCCCAGTTGCATGAGCCACCCTGCAGTCCTGGGCCGCGAAGGAGAGCCACATGGATGGGCGGAGCTTGGTCATTCAGGAAGGTGCATTTGGAATTCATCGAGAAAAGTAAGCGAACAACTCGCGAGTTCATCTTTTTTTGCAGGGCCGCCTGAGCGGTGCGTTCGGCTGACGCAACATGCCACATGATCTTCACCAGCATGTTCACGCGGTCGAAGCCGTCATCACTCCTGTAGCGAATAGGAGCTCTTCCATGATGTCATTGTGGATAGGAAAGTGCACACTAAAGGTAGTTGTACAATTTAGTGCGAATATTTGTACGAAATTAAACCTACGCTTTATTTGCACGATTTTGTGCAAATATGCGTACAAAAAGGAAACATCGTACAAAGTCGTGCAAACGAGGAGTAGGTCTAACATTGTACAAATTGTTGGCACAAAATTGTACAAATACATTTAGTGTGTGCTGCTCACAGGTGGTGATATGCGAGCACTTTGCAGTCATATCTTATGATTCTGGAGTTAATGAGCTATTCATGAGGTTTTGGAATGGCAGAGATGCCATGGCTTTAAGTACCAGCGTCACAAATTTCTTTCTGCTGTTTGTGGTTCGCTAGAGCTTTGCCCTGCCCCGTCCTGCCCCGCCCCGCCCCGCCCTGCCTTGCCCTGATCTGCTCTGCCCTTCCCTGCCCTTGCCCTGCCCTTCCCCACCCTGCCCCGCCCGGGCCCTGCCCTGCCCTGGCCTGCCGTGCCCTGCCGTGCCCTGCCGTGCCCTGCCGTGCCCTGCCGTGCCCTGCCGTGCCGTGCCCTGCCCTGGCCTGCCCTGCCCCGCCCCGCCCTGCCCCGCCCTGCCCTGCCCTGCTCTGCTGCTCGGGCAGTACCGTGCACAGAGACATGGCAAAGCAGAGCAAAGCAGAGCAGAACGAACTAACCCGTTGAGGACAACACGTCTGCCTTGCCTGTCACGGCCAGTGCCCAAACTGTCCACGCTGTGCCACGCCACGCCACTCCACGCCACGCCGTGGTGGATCTGGCCAAAGCAGGACACTGTTTGCCCCATACATTTTGTATGAAGTAAAAATTAAGTCAGATACTTTCCGGATAGCGACTCAGTGTTATTGGAGTACTATTTGACGCAGGTGTTATGGCACGAACGTTAAAGAGATTTCGTTAGTCGCAATTGTGATATATTATTGTTGATAATTTATCTTAATTGAGGACGTGAAATACAGTGAAAGTGACTGATATGTTTTGCTGTATTTCATATTAATGATTATAATTTTTTTAAATTTTGTTTGTTCCACGTGAGTCTCAAAGAGCGGTCTGACGTGATCTGATATCCGAGGAAAGAGTAGGATTAGTTTCCTCGCAACACTGTGTAAGTCTCCACTGCATTAAAATATGTCTGAATGCAATAGTTTTATTTCGTGGAACTTAATTTTGGTCCTATCGTCAGTTTCTGGATCACAGATTAAGTACTTCTGTGGATGCATCTCACTTAAGTCACTGCATAGCATTTTTTAGGTCCGGCCATCCCTGTATCTAGCTTCTAGAGACGTGCGTTCACTGTTTTTGGAAATATGTTGATCAACATTGCTGGCGCATATTCACTAAAACAACGTATTCAGCAATGTTGATCAACGTTTAAAACAACGTTGATGTCATCGAACAATCCCTAGCAGCATTGTCCAACATCTCCTAGCAATGTTGGATACAATCAACGTTGTCCATCAATGCTGTTTCAACATATGTGGCGAACGTTCACAAAAACAATGGACCCCAGCGCATATTAAAACGGAGGAAATGGATTTTGGCCATCAATATGGAAAAGTATCTTAGAATCAATATATCTTGAACTACAGTGTTATTAGCAGGCCGACCGATGTCGCTCGCACACGGCCTAGCGCCTGCGGGCACTGAATACAGACTACAGCCCGCAACGCACTGTTGTTCGGCGGGTCGCCTATGCCATGATACGCAGGCGTTAGCGGGTTGCCTACTCAACCGATTGCAGGCGTTACAAGTATGCACAGAGTAGACTGCATCCTTCCCATTCCCTCAGGGTTCCTTGTCTCTCCGGAAGCAGGCCCGCGTCGCAATTGTTTCCCTTCCCAACCCTCGGCTTCGTGCCCGCCCTGTCTCCTAACGCTCTCGAACTGATGTTTGGAAGTAGATGCTGCGCTCTGTCGCCGCGTGCCTGAACCAGAGCAGGTGTGGGCCCCTGGAGGTCGTTCGAGGGTTCCCTGGGCCGCCAGTAGATCGCGCTGCGTTCGCTTTGCGATCGACTCATTGTTTTGTTTTGGTGCTCCAGTTTGAGTTCTACCATTTTAACTCGCTGATTTACGTATTTCTTGTTCGCAATGATTATCGCTGATGATCTACTCCCCTCCGAAAGCCTGGCCAAGATTTCGACTGAAATGGCTCTGAATCAGATTCTGTTTTTAAAGTCTTCATTTTTGGTCAACTTTTGTTGACTTGTTTGCTACCCGGTGACATAAGACCTGGGCAAAAATATTATTTATTTTTTCGGAATAGCTTCGCATGAAGTGCACTGTTAAAACATCCAAGATTTGGGAAGCATCTCTTTCGGGATAAATTTACCTTTTTCTCGTATTTATTCACATCGGCTTCCGAAGGACGCCTCGAAAAGTTCGAACTTGTGTCAGAGTGCGCGCTAGGAGGGTTTGAATGCACCGCCCCACACACGTCGCGTGTGAAATGAATCATGTTGATCGCCCGCCACACGCCCTCAGAGGACGCTCGCCTCGCCTCGCCTCGCTTCGCACTTGGAGGCCGCTCTCTTGTTCTGAGGCCCTCCCACCTCCATGCAGCGTTAGGCCGCGCCGTGTCCGGTAGTCAGTGGGCCGCTCACTGGCCGAGCACCGGATCTAGCGAGTCCTGCGTGCGTCCGGACGGTACTCCGGTCCTGATCACAGCTCTAGTGACGCTCACCTGAGCACGTCACCCTCCCTCCCCTACCTTCCCGCCGCCCCGCTCCGCCCGGCCAGAGCAGTCAAATGTATTCCTTTGGATAACGAGATCTGATTCCCAAAAGAGTCCGAGGGTAGGCGGCCTCACGCATGAGCAGGTTTTGATGGTGGTGCACACAGAGCGAGAGGATTCATTTGGGCGTTACATCATGGACATTTCGCCCCAGTTTCGATTGCTGTTACAGAGAATGTGTATCAGCGAGAACCGGCTCCTCCCCGAGCTCCACCCTCGCTACGCTGTGCAGGGCGGGGCGTGGCGGCGGAAGGTGATGGTATCGATATCTCGATCGATACGCTCTTATCTCTTTTCCTCAATGTAACAAAATTATTTCGATTCAACTAAATTTAGTGCAAGGTACGAAAATATTCGGTATTGTTCACCTGAATTTGGTTGAAACAAACGACATTTTTCAACCTCAAATTTAGTTGAATCGAAATTATTATTTATTTATTTTTAATGTGCATGTTAGTGAGCCTAAGATTTTTAAAACTGATCTTTTTTGGAGACAAATTACGGCTGTATGATGGCAATATATTTTGTTTTCTAACATCAAAACTATGTATTTTTTTTTTAGAGTTTTAGAAGTTTGAGGGAAGGCTCATGGTTTGTACTCTGAACTGTCTTCAACTTCAAGAACAATTCGTTCGCCTTGTTTCGCTTGACTGGCTCAGTCCAGAGCAGCAGCTACTAACGTCACCGAGTAGAGTTTTTTCGTACGTCGACGCTTCGACGCGGGTAGCTATTTACTAATGTTTTCACATGATGCTTCTTTAGAGTGTGCGAACCAAGTTTTTTCGATTGTCTTGAATCTCTTTGCGGTTTTGGCGATATCGCAGTGCCTGCATGGTGATAAGTGCATTTTATAACAAGCATGGCTGAGAGAATTGCCCCTCTGACTCAGCTTCTCCCTCATTGTCTGTAGATTGGTGGTGTAAGTGACAACAGCTGACGTAAGGTTTTACATTTTTTTTATTACTGGCCATGATGAACATATATCCGTATCAATAAATTAAAGCAGTATGTTGTTGTGCTCGGCGTCAGCAATATGTTAACGCTGAGTATTGGGGTGGTAATGGGATGTGAAGATGAGAAGTCTCTCCCGGGCTCGTGCTCTATTCGCTCATCAGGGCCATCTTATGTACATCGGGTCGCACGGGACCGGGGTCGATCTAAGACCTGAGGTCGGCCTAGGACCTTCAGGTCGCTCGAGGGGTCGAGGTTCTAGTAGTGTCCGTAGCGGCAGTTGGGGTCTTCGAGAGACGCACCGTAGGAAAGCGCGGGGCCAGCGGCGTAGGAGAGGGCAGGGCCACTCGCGTAGCTGACAGAGGGGGCGCTAGCGTAGCTCACAGCGGGAGCAGCGGCGTAGCTGACAGCGGGAGCACTGGCGTAGCTGAGAGCGGGAGCACTGGCGTAGCTGACAGCGGGAGCACTGGCGTAGCTGACAGCGGGGGCAGCGGCATAGCTGACCGCAGGAGCGATCGTTTTAGCGTAGCCGACGGACTGGGCCTGGCTGATGTATGATGAGGACACGGCGGGGGCGGAGGAGTAGGCCAGAGCGGGGGCGGCGTAGGCGGCCTTTGCGATCACAGGGGAGGCAGCGTAGGACACCGCGGGAGCAGCGGCGTAGGACACCGCAGGGGCGGCGTAGGCGGTCTTAACCAGTGCGGGGCCCGCAGCGTAGGACAGCGCGGGGGTGGCGTAGGTGGTCTTAACCACGGCGGGAGCAGCGGCGTAGGAGACAGCTGGGGCAGCGGCGTAGGAGACGGCTGGCGCGGAGATGGTCTTCGCGTAGGACACAGCGGGGGCTGCTGAGTAGGAGTAAGCGGGGGCAGCAGCGGCGTAGGACAGTGCGGGGCCCGCGCCGTAGGACACTGCGGGCGCAGCGTAGGCGGTCTTCACGACCGCGGGAGCAGCGGCGTAGGTGTAAGCGGGAGCGGCAGCGGCGTAGGACACAGCAGGGGCGGCGTAGGCGGTCTTGACCACGGCGGGCGCGGCGGCGTAGCTGAGAGCGGGGGCGGCGTAGGCGGCCTTGACGACAGGGGCGGGGTGGGTGGCCACACCCTCCTTGCGGACGACGGCGTTGAAGCCGTTGACGTCGTCAGCGGTGTAGTCGACGATCCTCTTGGTGCCGTCGGGCTCGACGAGCGAGTACTGGCCCACGACGTGGTCCCCGGAGCGGCTCTCCTGCGCGTCCTTGATGTCGCCGGTGTGCGAGTCGTGCACGCCGTAGTTGTAGGAGTACTCGGGGTGCGCGTCGTAGGGCTCGGCGGCCACCGTCTTGACGACGGTGGGGGCGGCGCCGTAACCCAGGACGCCGGCGTGGGCCACCGCGACGGCCGCCAGGAGGACGCACAGGTGCTGCAGGAAACCAGACAGACAGTTAGTTATCACAGCGTGGTGTGCGAATGGCGAGGGCGGTCACTAGTGGTTAGGCTGATTTTACCCTGCTCTATGTTTGGGGAACAGAATCAACATCACATCCGCGGTAAAAGTCTAACTGGCCTCCCAAGAGCGAGAGGGTAGCTCCGTCCCGCTCTGAGGCTGCCAGGCCTTGATGAGATTTACAGTGCGCCAATAGATGAATACTAGGCGATAGGTAAAACAGCCAGGTCACGCATGAGCTCGAGGAATTCGATTAGACCTAGCAGAGTGGACTGTCATTTCGTCCTCAGCTCTCTGTCAACCTTCTAGGTTTTGACCCTGATCCTGTAGGCCGTGAGCATTAGGCGTCGCGTTTGACATTGGCTGCCCTGCCTGCCCTGCCTGCCTGCCCGGCCCAGCCCCAGCGTGCCGCCGCGGCCTTTTAAGGCTCGCTTTGTAGCGCTGCAGTCTGCACGCCTGGACAGTAGGGAGATACTTAGCAAAATCAACGATCCACTCATTGAGATGCCGCACTGTTTAAAAAAATATAAAAAATACTAGTTTGGGGCAGGGGCGGACTGGGTGTAGGCAATTTGACATACAATCTGGGTGGGAAAATTTCGTACATTAGCTCGCAGGGGCCCGAAACTTAACCAGGGGCCCGATCAGAGAAGGGGCCCGTCAGGATTTTCTGACCACCAACCTCAGCCAGTCCGTCCCTGGTTTGGTGGAGCCCTCTCTGAGAGACAAGGGTGAAGTAACACCAGCAGCTTCAGAATTTTTTGGGCTCATTGAAACCTGCACCAAAATGGTCCGCACACTCTGAAATGCATTTCATCATAATCCTCTAAACGAGCCCCAAAAAATTTGAAACTAAGTGCCTGTGGATGCAGCTAGCCATTTATGTCAAATGCAGCGTGCCTTTACCCAATTTCGGAAATTGTCTTACTTTTAGACAGTAAGAAAAAGCATTGCACTCGTACCTTTTCCACAATAACAAGAAAAACAAGCCCTCTCTCCTTCTTCCCTGCCACCCAAAACGCTCTCGCTTAGTAGTATCTTGGTGAGAAAATTGTAAAAGGAAAAATTTAGATTCGCTCTTTCGCAGCTGATATTGCTTTCCTTTCGGAAATAGATTCTGAAGTAATGACGGTGGCCTTGATGTTTAACTCCCCCACTCAGTAATGCCTCCTGCAATTACATTCTGTCGACATTCTGCTGCGTGGGTGCGCGTCCGTGCATTCAGTGTGTCTCTTGCAGGATTGGAAGGGACACACAGCAAATTAATTCGCGACCGCGAATTTTTTTTAGCAATTGCGCTAAAATGTTAGCTCCGCGTGGGGCACGCGGCCAGCTAACGATTCCGTTGATTTATTCTAGCGCGGGAGCCGATTGTTCAGAGGCGCTGCGAAACTCGGCTAACAGTTTTCTGCAATTCATCTCAAACTCAGGGTCTGCTAATTTTTTGTTATTGTGCTGATTTTGATTGCCAAAGAGTTAAACAAAGGTCAGAAAAATATATTCTTGCGTGCAAGGTCAGAACGTGCAGCAGAGCACTGAAAAAACAAAAGTGTACTTGTATACTTTTAAAAAGTTTAGTGAGGGGGTGTACTTCTGTAGAAGGGTAGTTTGCGTAAAATCGCCATAAGAGAAGGAAAGCAAAAGGGTATTTGTATACTTTTGAAAAGTGTAAAATGGAGATACTTCTATGGGCGGGTTTTTGTACACTTTTTTTTTTCAGTGAGTTCTCGTGCACAGAAATATCAACACCCAGGTTCTGGATTATTACTGCTCTCGTGAAACCAAGGGTTATGCATACTTTTTGAGGTCGTTTTGAGACTTATTCCAAAATTATTAGGAAGCTACGAAACCAGTTTTGACAGGACACTCAAAATTACCTTTAACAAAATTAACCTTGGTTTCGGGGTTGGGTCGCTACTGCATCTAGCTTTCGGTGAAAATTTGCAAGTTCTTCACCTTTGCACTTCGACCTCTTTCTTAAGCCCCTTGGCAAGCGACGCTTCTGTTACGTTGTTCTCCACGTGGGTACGTACAGTCGGGTTGAAAATTATCTGATGCGGTGAGACTGCCAGTCCGTGGCCGCGTTTTTTTTTTTTTGTTATCCAACAGGTTGGCCACTGCACTGTCTCACTGTTGTCCAACTTGATCCGTATCCAGAAGAGGCCTGGCCGAGCTTCATCACAGCTTCACTCCGTAATAAGTCACTGCTGTGCACTGCACTTCACCGCTTACCTTGAGAGCCATCTTGCAGAGGGTGATCGCGGACGTGCACACACTTGACACACTTAGAACTGGACATGGGGCGTGTGCTGACCGCGGCTTATATACTGCCGGACACAACCACCGCGGTGTCACCGGCACCGTGGGCAGGGCAAGGCAGGGCCGGGCCGGGCCGGGCGGGCCCCCACCCCTTGAGCCCCACGGCCCCCGGGCCCCCAGGAGGACCCTGTCCATTCGACCCCGCTCGGGTCCCGGTAGGACGGGGCGGGGCGGGGCGGGGCGGGGCGGGGCACCGGACTGAATGCAGCAGGCGCCGCCCGGCCCCCTCCACGTCCCACCCCCACCCGGGCCATCCGTCCTCCGGGGCGTAAGGTTGGCAGCAGCGCACCCGCCGCGCCGGGCGGGGCGGGGCGGGGCGTCAGATTGGTAGCACTGCAGGCCAGTCATTACATGCGAGTAATCACGACGCGACGCTCATTAATTTCGCGCACAAGCTGTGACGTTACTTTACGCCCTTCTCAGAACGTGTTATCGGCTGACCCGGAGTGTTTATGGGGTCAGCGTCAGGAAAACTCCTCCGGCAGCTGCCGGTATTCGAACCCTGGACCGCCCTTATTGCACCAGCAGCAGTTGAACAAGGTGCATATAATCATATGTCGTCACGGTCCAAATACCCGATCATCAACCCCTGCTGCTGGGTTCTTTTCTTTCCTAAAACTGCGTGCGCAGTGTCCCACCCTTACGGCCATGAATCAGACTCCGCGAAAGATTAAAAGGAGGGTTGATAGAGTGGTCATGTTTACAGCAGGTCGCGCGGGGTCGGGTTGGGCGGGTCGGGCGGGTCGGGAATGTGCATCGCTAATGGTTTACGTGTAGTGATCGATGTGCTTGTGGAGTAATAGCCGGAGCTATAACTCACTGGGCGTATTGAGTTCACTTTGCTGATCGCTTCCACAAATAACTAGATCGCCTTGCCAACCTGCAGGTCGAGAAGATTCGTGCACATTCATATTCGTATGCAGATCCGCCGTGGGTCCTGCACGCGCTGGGCAAGCTGAAAGTACACCGACAATCTTAAAATTTCTTAAGCGTTGTATAAACATTTTTAAAAATTCATTTTTTTTGCATAAAAATTGATGCAATTTTGGCGCATTTCCCGCGTTTCGTGGAAGCTAATAACCGCTGCGCCGTCCGTCGGTTTGGCAAAGCGGCTGCAGGGGTTTTATGGAATCTATCGAAGCTATCGGTTAATCGATCCCGATTATTTGCATAGTTTGCGTGCTGCGAGTGAATAGGACGGACTTCGTGAGTTGTACGCATTGTTCCTGGTGGGTCAGTCCGTGTCGCGGCCTTGCTTGTGCATGTAGACCACATGGTTGCAGCACATGGCGATGCAGCGCGGCGCGGCTCGCCAGGGCACGGCAGGACACGGTGAGGGAGCCGCGCGCGCATCGGCGTCCACTGTGCGTAAAACCTGCAATTAACAGCAATCTCTGCCCTTACGGCACGTCCAGGCCAGGCTGTGCTGTCCAGCCCGGACCAGTCGCGTATAACCTGTCCCTCCGCCTGGCCCCACCCCACCCCACCCCAATTTACTTCGAATTCGGCTGAGCGTTATTTTCGACCCTGTATGTAAATTGAAAGACTATTCTTGGATACGGAAGAATGATGTGTCCCGAGAACTGATGTACTCTGCGTATAAGCATACATGCGACGTCCCCATATCTCACTGAGTGCCTCGCACTTTTGTTTTGCTGGTCGATGATTGTCAATCCGTCTCGGCCATCAGAGTGGAATGCGGCACCATATATAGAGGCTTTTAACTTTGCAACTTCGTGCGATTTTCAAGTTCTCTTTTTTTTTCATGGGCAGAGACAGCGTCCGCCTCCAGCGCGGGAGATATCTTCGCTGTTAAAGAATGTCACACTAGAGATGCGGACGCATCTGAACGTAGTCCGATTCAGGGAGGCCGCATAGCTGCTCGGTAGACAGGTTAAAATATTCGTGAAAGGCTGCAAGCGCTCGAGCTTACAGCCTGATCCCCGAGATGGCACTCATGAAAAGGTTCGCTTATCCAGTGCTCCTGTTGCCAACTCTGCCTTGCCCCGATCCGACTTCGTATGTGGTCGATCACGACACCAATGCGTTTATTTGCTGCCCGTGTCACGAAGTCGTGGATTGGCCTGTATGAGCGCATTGATCCGGTTGTCTACCGGAGGCTGTGCGGGGCGGAGCGGGGCGGGGCGGAGCGGGGCGGAGCGGGACGTTCAGATAGGACACAACCTGACGCGGGATGCTGGGTGCATTTGGTCCAGCCTGAAGGATGCTGGTCTGACACCACGCCAAGGGCATCCTTCTCATTCCTTGCAAGGGCTGTAGTCTCTCTCGCTTTGACTGCTCGTTGGTCGTCGCGGTCAGTATCAGCTCCGATGCATCGCAAATCGAAAGCTATGCGGCCAGGTCGATCCGATTGTGAAACGTCTTTTACTGATCCCGTACGCGGAACCTGTACTATTAAATGCGCTAGTTATTAATCCTGTATGAAATCTACGTCATTGAAATGTACACATTTTTCACAAATCGAGGGGGCGGCGAAGGTTCGACGGGATTTCATTCCCGTTCTAGCTTCCAGGTATGCGGACGCACTGGAGCGTTTCGTTTGGCACCGATCTCAGGATACCGCCGCCCAGACCCTGCCTGCTCGAACCCTGCGGGCTTTTCTCGCCGCATAAGTTGCTCAAACGTGGATATGTTTCAGGTCTGATGGCCTATATTGGCAAAGCATAAAGGCGTAACCCTTCATAAGTGTTGTTTCCACCTACATCTCGATAGCCGCTTCGTACCTCAGCGTACCTCGCGAGTGCCCGGTAGAGCCACCGTGGTCGTGCAGCCACCCCCGCGTTCAGCTGCACCTAGCCTGTAGCCCTGCCTCTGCTTTTCAAAACGTATCCGCGGTCTGAACTGAGTGTGTTGAACTGAACTGTCGCTGATGATGTACTCGATGAGGCTGCGTGTTCGAGCGCGTGGTACACAGACAGGTCCCTGCTTTTCAGAAAGGCTCCCCAGTCTTAACTGAGTGTGTTGGACTGAACTGTCGCTGGTGATGCACCCAGAAAACCGTGTTCTTGAGTCAAGCACTGCGCTTGACGTCTTTAAGTACACGTCGCTTGAATGAAGTATTGCACTTGGAATGAACATGAAATGTGCTTGATTCAAGAGAATATACTTTAAATCGTCAAGTACACGAAAAATCAAGAACATGTCTTTCTGGGTGTGTACTCGATTAGGCTGTGTGTTCGAGAGCGCGGTACACAGACAGCCCCGCTGCCGCGCTGCACTGTAAAAAAAAAGTTATTTTGACGACAATTCCATTGCTAATTTTTGTTTTACAACAGCGCCGTCATTGCAGCTTGATGACACTGTCGCCTCTCGTACAAAGTGCGTAGCAGCTTGGAACGTGTATGACGATTCTTCGTCACATGTGCGACGAATGTTTCGTTTAACTGACAAGGATTTGTCGTCATTTTGCTCAGATGAAAATGTCAGCAACATTTTGGTCGTCAAGTGACGACAAATTTTTACAGTGTGTGTACCCGGGGATCTGTCCCCCCCCCCCCCCCCCCCCCCCCCCCCCCCCCCCCCCCCCCCCCCCCCCGGCCCGTCCAGACCCGCCCCTTGTCCACGCTGGCCGCCCAGCCAGACGACTTGGCCTCACATAAACTGTCCGGAGAAGGCTGCTCGGGGGACTGCAGCAGGGCGGGGCCCTTGCGCCTCTGGGCAGCGAACAACGTCTGCTGACAGCAGACGACAGAGATGCTGGGACCGTATTGTCTTTATAAGACCAATCGAATCATTGAAACGTTTTCGATCGTTGCGACTTGATGGCATCGAGCGCACAGTGTGACTTGATGAAGCGAGTCCCTCTTGGTTTGCTCTTTTTCTTTCCTCTCCCCATCGCGTTCGGAGTCCTCCTGCTCCCACTAAATAGCAGGTAGTGCTGTCAACACAGAGCGCTGACCCGCGCGGGGAGACAGGGCTACCACGTCCCCGCCCCGCCCACCTGGACCACCTGCAGGTGCACATGGTCTGGTCCCCCAGACCGCAGCTCGCAGACCAGCAGTGCGACAGAGAGAGAGAGAGAGAGCGACAGCCGTGGTTTTCACGTTGTAGTTTCATCAATCAAAGTACTACCCCTTCTAACACACAAATTAAAATCTCGATCTAACTCGATATTTTTAGATTTTTTGTTGTTGTTGTTGTTGAAAATGTGAAAAATTTAGTTTTAAAACGACATTTTAATCCGTGAAGGTGGCTGTCGGTGGGCCCTACTGGGCTCTGATGTGGGCTTCTCAGAAGTCAGGCCAGTGACTGACTGTGCTCCGAGTCCCTGTGGGATCCGGGACTATATCAAGGCCCTATGTCATCGACGCAGATGCCAAACCGCGCGTTTGTCGCGATTCCTGACCTAGCTTTACTTCCGACCCGTCTGGAGTACTTCCGCCGATATCGTCGCGTCTCCAGCGATGGCCCTCTAGCTTGTTTGTTCGTTAATTGTCGTGTTTAATTTTGGAGCTTCTGCGGAAGCCTGCCTCCTAATAGGGCGTTCCTAATTCTGAAATGTGACCGGCAATGGGAGCGTGTTAATTGAACGCTGCTCGCTGCTCGGAGGCTCGTGCCTGTTCCGACCCTGAGCACGCGCGAAGCCACTTCTCAATCACTCCAGTTCTGCCACTGCTGACCACTGCCGTTTCTGTCTAAAAGAACTTGAGCGGTGGATGAATCGCCTTTCGACAGCCGGCCACACCCCGCCCCGCCCCGCCCCGCCACGCCCCGCCCCGCCCCGCCACGCCCCGCCCCGCCCCGCCCCGCCACGCACCGCCCCGCCCCGCCACGCCACGCCACGCCCCGCCCCGCCCCGCCCAGCCCCGCCCCGCCACGCCCCCAGTGGCTCTAGGTCGAGCCCAGCCGCAGCCATGTAGGACGTCGGGATCGTAGAATAAGGCTGCTCCTGACTCGAGCCCCGAGCCACAGATCCCTGGTCTGTCGGCTGCTGGCTGCGAGGCTAATGCATTCAGACGCGTGATACGCCGAATCCGACGCTTTATTATTCCTCCGTCGACATAAGTGTTTGTTCATTAGGATTCGTATTCTTATCGGCTTGCGCACCGCGGTGTGTCCTCTGATCTGAGATCATAACCTGAGCTCGACCTGTCCGATGAACAATAGCGCAACCTCCCCATATCTCGAGAATAAGCTACTTTCGTAAGGAAACTGGCTGAAAGTCGGCAAGGTTCGACCTCTCCATTTCATGTCTTGAGTCTGACTGGTCATATGGTGAGTTCCAGGTCGGATTAACCAGAGATTTCCGCGAGGGTCTAGGATCTTGGATTTTTTTCAATTACTGGTTTCAGTTCCCTAAGGGTACTTGACATGCCAAAGGAAAAAATTCTCTGACAAATAATAGCTGAGTTCTAGAGGGGGTCTCAAAATTGGACGGAAACTTAACGAAAAACCAACATTGTCCAATAGTGTCCAAAT
>CABIKL010001895.1:0-13935 GCA_902196195.1 Aptinothrips rufus
TCCGCTCGGCTGTCAACCTCATTTGAAACTCCCTCCTACGACTAGCGGCCAGCGGAAGCAAGCGGCAGCCTTTACAGAGCCAAGATGGCAACACTGGGCAGCGAGACGCCCCTGTACGCCACTCTGTGCACGATCGCCCCGCTGTTTTCAACAAGACATTTAGAAGCCCAGGTCGAATCCAATACAGAAACATCGATTCATACTTACAATCTTAATATCTTAATCGGTTAGTACCTATCGCTTTTTTTCTATCTTGTTCCAATATTTCTCACAGAGGGCCTCGCTGCTCCCCGTCTCGTTTTGAATCTTGTGTACTGCAAGACAGGAAGTTGCAGAATTGGTCACGTGGTTTGAACCGTGTACGATTGAACAGTTGATTATGTTTACATTTATTATTTGGTCACACGATTGTTTTGTAAAAATATAGGGAGTTTTGGTCGATTGTTAAACGCTAATATTACTCTATATGGAAAACAAATAAGGAAGGTGGGAACTACATCACCGGTAATCGGTTTGTGACAATATACGCTTTCTCTTTTGTTACGAAAGGACAGTGGGCAGTAACTCATATTCTTTTAACAAATAACTCCGTTACACTTGCGTTACAAAATTCAGTTTAATCTTGCCCTTTTCGAATACTTTCTTTAAGGCCAAAGGTAGGACAGTGTGTCTTTATCGCCTTAATATTAATGTTCATTCACATGACACAGATCCAGGTTGCTAATCTAAGTGCACTATTTTGGTGCAGGCACGAAGTTCATTCATTGTAATCAACCTGACATGGTTGCATTCGCTCACAACAGAGATTGAAAGAGCTATTCGCTATAATTCTAAACCTGCATGTTTCTAGCCTATTTATGTAATCTATAGGTTATGAGGTTGCATATGTCACATTCTTTAAATTCCAATGATCAATTAGTATCTCAATATACTCCTACCATTTTCAATCAGCACAATTTCTTTAGTCGGAAAATCTTATCTATTTGTGTTTTTTTTTCTCTTTCTGACAGTGAACATGGCCCCAGGATTAAATGGCTCAAATTCAGGCGCAGGCAGAGAATCTGGAGCGACACATCCAACTGGAAGTCTGGGAACAATTCCCAAAGTGAAGGGCAGAAAAAAAGTTCCTAGCCAGCCCAATGCGAATACAATACAACAGCCTCAGTCAGTTCAGATTCATCCTCAAACTCCACAACAGTTCTTACCTTGGATTCACCAGCAGTCTGCCCTCAATGGCCAGTTCTTAAATGGGTGTAATATTGGTGTGCCTTCTACTAATGGATTATCTCAGACATCAGGACATAAGAACATCCCTAAAAATCTGGTTAGTTCATTGCGAAAGGCAATAATAATTTCATTTTGGTCTTATACAACATCTTGATTACTATCTCAGCTGAATTCAATTTCTTCTTGCCCTGTTGTTTTTCCTTGTATTTGGTAGTTGGTGCTTCATTCCCTGCTATCATTCATTGTTCTGAGGAGCTACAGTGTACTCCATGGCTACGATCCAATTCTAATTTTACCTCTTCTCTCCCTCCATGCTGCATGCTAAATTTAGAAATGGTCTGTAGAGGGAGGTGCCACTGTAATCCCTGCCTGTTCATCTGTAGCCCGTTTTTAAACTCTGCACTGATAGTGTAAATTATCTGAAGGACATACCTTATTTTATTAGTCTGTAGGCCTGCAAGGTTCTTTTTGATAATTTTGTGGAGGTTTAATTCGCCCAACAACTAATTAACACACTGTTATAATGTACATTCACATATTCCTCTTATGCAAAGCTTTCAAATCCCCTAAATTTTATGATTTTGAGCTTTAGATTTACTGATCTTTCTAGTGAAAGTACCTCATCAACTGCTCTGTATGTTTGATTTTTGTTTTGTGTTGCAGCTGTCATTTGATTGGCAAAGTGGAGAAGTTCAGTCATCTCCAAGAAGAAATTGTAGGAACAGGCAAACATCATCAGAACTTTATGATTCAGGTAACTTAAATAGCCATTTTCCTTTCAATATAATCCTATTAAACAATGAAATTAATTTGCTGTTTTTTTTTTTTTAAATTATCAGACGAAAGTGTGTCACAAGATAACCGTCACATTGTGCCCATTATTAACACGCGTAGAGGAATTATTTCTGAGGTTAGTTAAAAATAGTTCTGAGTGTATTGCAACCTTCCTCTTAGGGGTGAAATGAGGAACATGTGAGCGAGATGGAGTCTCATGGAGAATATCTGAGTGCGAAGTCCCTGCACTTGCATATCTCCCGCACTCACAGAAATTCCATAAAACTCATATGTTTCTCAGACTGCCCCTGCTCCTGTTCCTGATATTTATAGATTGTTTAGTTCATTATTGGGGTTTGCATTCGTTTCAAATTAAATCTTTGTAAATGACTCTATTAAAATGGATGTATTGTGCAGGTCAAGAGTTTATCTGACTCTCTGCAACCTCTTCAGTTTCATCGAATGAGAATGAATGGTCATGATGCAAGTGGTGCTGCTCCTGCTTCATCTGATGTGTCAGCATATTGCATGGCACTGAATAATGGGGCTACTCAGGAACAACCTAGTATTAATATGGAAACTAATAATCGGTCATCTGTAGATGCTAAGAAGATAAATATGACTTCGGTAATTGCAATAAGATTTTAGTTTTATTTATACCTTTGGAAGGTCTTTCCCTTTCTTTGAAAATTTAGAAGAAAAAATCAAATATTTGAAGTTTAATCCCTGTCTTTACCCTTGGTTACTGTAAATCTCTCAATTCACAAAAAAATAAATTTAAAAAAATTGATTTGTGTTTCTTCTACCGCAGCCAGATAGAGCTCAAGTAGCAAATCGCTTGAGCCAGATCCAAGACTACATCAGGCAAACAAGTTCATTGATAGAATCTTATCAAGCGTCCGGTGTGGTAAGTAAATTTCACTAATTTTACATCAATTTCAGTATAGAAAGAAACGTCATGCTGTCTTGTGTATGGTAAACAGGGAAACACAGACATCTCAAGTATGGAGTTTCTTAAGGAAGTTCTTAAGGATCTCTATGACAGTGAAGCAAAACTTAACTGTTTGCTTTCTGCTTTTGATCAAATCACCACAGGAGATAACATCAAGGTTAGACATTTTGTGGATGCTAATATCAAAAATTACCTTGTAGTGCTTGCTAAATTTTATTCCAATTTATGGCCTAACATTGTGTAAAGAGGAATAAAACATTACCTTTTGCATTTGAAAATTGTTTTGCGTGACTAAAATTTAAAAGTACACTTTTCTACTTTTCTGGTTCTTCCTGTTTTTATTTCCTTTTTCAATATAAATCGCTTCAAAATTTCTCGTGGCATGACGTCTTGGTGTGAGTTTATTGTTTTGTACCTTAAATCTCTTACTATATGGAACTTTTACTGTCTTTTGTGGTGTCATACATTGTAAACTCTTTACAGTGGAATCACTGAGAATGTGTGTGGGTTGCTTCCTAAATATGTATCTTACCTTTCGTATTTTTCTATTCCTAATATTTGCATGTATCTCACAGGGTATAGATGAAACTTCAAGTCTGGAGGCCCCTAGCCGGTTCTCACTACCTCAGAATCAGTTCAGTGGTGCTGATCACTCACGAAATGCTATGGTGAGACGAGAATTTTTTAACTGAGGATTTCATCAGAATTTAGCTTTATAACTCAAATGGTCTTCTTCTTTCAGGCTAGTGCTACAACTGAAAGCAGAAAGCCACCTGAGATAAAAAAGAAGTTTGAAGAAGTTTTTAAGGTGTTTATTTATGAAATTTGAATAATTTTTATTTGAACTTAATATATCTGTTATGATTAGCGTTCCGTTACCAGTTATGTTGACCTAATGAGGGTCTAGACCAAACGATAACTGAATCCTTCTGGCAAGAGATATATACTAATCACATGTCACATATCTTTATTGTATTTACTCTTTCCACTTTTGCTCCTATTTTTGGGCAGTTTATTTCCGAATATTTAAGTATTTTACCGACTTCTCTTCTTTTTAATTGTTATTATTCTTGTCAGCTTCATGCACTTCAAGCTGAGCAAGCTTTGCTCATTCAGAAACGAAATCAGGCTCAAGAACAACTACAGGAAGCACAGAGGGCACGGGTATGTCATTGATATTATTATTATTATCTTACATTAAGATCATTTTGAATATTGACCCTGTTATCTTTTCTTTTTAGAACATTTTGTTGGCTAGGTCAAGTGGAAGACCGAGTGCACAAGGTGACAGCTCAGTAGATATGAATGCTGAAGATCAGGTTAGAAATGCTGTGATGAACAATGCTCAGGATGCATCAGTCTCCAGGGGCAAAAAACAGGTGCTTTTTTCTTACCAGTTTTATTATATATATTTTTTTTGGAAGTAATATTGCTTAAAACTTATCAAAAGCCTAAATTAACAGAGTTTTTAAAATACTATTGTGGAATAGCCTATCTCTTCCACTTTGAGTAGAATTAGTTACTGATGGAATAATGAGAATTTTATTTGATTGTTATTTGTTTGCTTTTTCAAACAGACATTTTCAAATGCTGAAGGCAACCAGATTTCATCTAGTCGTGAGTCTGTCATCAGAAACAAACAGGTTGCTGATTCCCTTCCAGCACATGTCTCCTCATATTGTGAGTATTTTATAACATTTTATTAATCAGTGGGCGAGGAAACTTTCATACCGATCACCAGGATTTCAATGTAAATCATCCTATCTCTCTTTTAATGCATTATTTAGTAAAAGAATTGATGGCGGGGGATGAAGTTAAAGAGCAAGCAAGCAGTGAGGACAGTGCAGTAGAAGATGCTATGGATGAGTATGCTGAAGCTAGAGCACAAGTACGCCTCCAAGGCCAGATAGTGCAAGACAAAGTTGCTGAAATAAATGCTCTTCGTGCCCAGTTGGATCAAGCCAAAAGCTTGCTCAACCTGGCCCATGTATGTCAACTTTCTAATTTATTAAAATCTTGTTTATTAATTTACATACTTGAAAAATGTCTCTGTTTGGTCTTATTTGATTTTTAACATTACTTTTCATTTTTATAGAGGAGGCCAGACACTTCTGATAATGTAGCTACTCAGGTTGTTGCTGAGCAGGCTGTGAATATTCAGCGCCAAAGGCAGCCAAATGAGGAAGCAGTATGTGACCTTTCTGACTCCAAGAAAAGCAATACCTCCTCGAAGCAGCAGTAAGTGCCAAAAATGTTATTTCTTTTCATTCGTCTTCCAATGGAGAAGTTACAACTTATTCAATTTCATATTTTGTTTGTAGACTTTTAGATCATGAACGGGCCAAGTTGGGAAGATTACGTGAACTACTAGCCACTGTGCAGGAATTCCGCTCATCAGGACTTCCGATTCCAGAACACATAATGAATGAATTCGGAAGTGAGGTTCAATCAAATCCTTCACCCTGTACATCGCCAACTCACACCACAGGGTCTCACCAAGGAGCACCTGAAGAGGATGCAGCTCTTGAAGCTGATGTGGAGGAGGACGATGAACCGGAGTCAACCATGCCATGGAGTCAGCAACATATGTCTTTAGTCGATAGGTAAGTCAGAAACGTTTTGATAAGTTTACTCCTTTTATCATTTACTTGGTTGTGTCTCATTTCTGCTTGTTTTCTCTCCAGCGCATCAATGGCTAATGAACTCTCACAGGGTTTACAGCAGCGTGCTGCCCAGCTTCAGATTGAGCGTGATAGTCTTGCAGCTGTGCAGAGACAACTCGATGGTTTGTTCAATCAATTAAAGCAGCAAGAGCCCATGGAAAAATTTCCTGATTCTGTAGATGCAGGAGCAGCAAACAATACTATGACACTTCCTTCTAATTCTCCACCGGTATGTGGGCCAAGAAACAAAACTGCTCAAGAGACTAAGGTAAGTTTCTATGATTTCAATGAAGATAGGATAGACGTTTGGCTAAGGTCTGCCTCCAAATATTCATTGAAACGAAATTCTATTTTATTTTGTTTAGAAAGTGGATGGAGCAACACTAAGGAGGATTGAAATGCTGTCTGAAATGCACAGAAGATGGCAACAACTGCAGGATGACATCTCATCCGATGCTGGTGCGTGTGGTTTGATTTCCTAACTCACTTGGTATTATTGCTTGTGCTGACTAAAATGTTCATGTACGTTTTTACATTTTGCAGAGCTCAATGCCAAAGCAGCTCCTGTCCTCAGTGCTACTCAAAATGCTCTGACTGTACTTGCTTCTCATTTTATACCCAAGTGAGTAAGCTTGTGATCATTATTCAATAATTCTTTTTCAAATATGATACCTTTTTCTAATTTTGTAACAAAATGTGTTTATGTTTAGGAATAGCAATCCTGAAGAAAATACAGAAGAAGTTATTTGGTAAGATACCTTTATAATGCCACTCACAATGTCTCCACTGACCGTTCTCCCATGAGACATAAAAATGTGATTTCTAATAGAAATTTTGATTTCAACAGGGATCAAGAAACAGTGCTAGTAGAAGGTCCATCAACTCCAGCTAGACGTGACTTAACTCCTCGTTCTCTGTCCGGAGACCATCAAGGCTACGATGGGTACCATATGTCATCTGCTCCAAGTACACTAATGAGAAGGAAGTCGCCCTCTGACGCGTCAAGAAATCAGAGAGCTGTGTGGAGCTCAGGAGCCATTGAAGAAAGCTCCAACTCTGTCAAAATTGCCTCTGATTCTGTGAGGGGTAGTGAGGGTCATATGGAGGAGAATCAACCCATTGTTAGCATGCCTTCGCCTTCTCCCAGCATTCTTCAGCAACAAACAAGAGAGGTGCAGTATGCGACCATCATTATATTTGAGCAATAACAATAATCATGTTGCAAAAATCATTTTCGGAAAATCACATTGAAGGTTAATTTTGGTGGGTGCCATTGTCCTCTGTAACCTGTTAATCTATCAAATTGAATCTATACTTTCCTTCTTCAGTAAAAGTTATTAATTTATGTACGTCCCTCTGATCTCTTGTTGGAAGTCATGAGTGTAGTTATTTTCACATTTTGGACTAGTAGCAACGTTTGCTGTATTGTTTATTCATAGAACATTGGATTACAGATGCAAAACTGTGTGACGGCTCTGGGTCAGTCATGCCAAAGTCTGTTTATGGATGGCAGTGAAGGGATTGGCTCCTCTGCTGCCATGCCGCTCCTGCCAGCGACCACTATTCCGCCGCCACCTCCTCTCGGTTCCTCTAGCCACGACCGAGAGGCCTATTACCAGCAGCTTCTAGCAGCAGGACAGCTGCAGCAACATCAGGTCCTGTTGACGGCTGTCAACCAATGCTTCCACATCCTAAAGCTACAACAGAATGAGCTCCAAAACCTGAATAACTCTGTGCGCATGCTTTCAACTGGTACTCGCCACATGACTCCCATGGGAATCCACCCAGGGGTGCATAGTGGTGTTCATCCAGCTGTGGATGCAGGTGTGCACCGCGATGTCCACCCAGGTGTCCACCCGGTTGTTCATTCCGGCTTGATCCAGGGTGAAGAGCAGTGGGCAACTCCCTCCCAAGCTCCTGGACCTCCCACACTTAACAATCAAGTCCCTCCAGGAAATCGTACCAACAATTACTGGGACAACTTCCGAAGGTAAAATGCTGATTTTGATATCCTGTTGCAAATCTCTTTCTTGTAAATCAAAGAAACTGTCTTGTATGACTTGAATGTAAAAATCGTGAATGCATTTGAAGAAGAAAATTGAATTTCATCATAGCAATTTTATGTCTGTCTAGTTATTCGCGGCAGAACCTCCTATCAACAAGTGCCAAAAGCAATGAAGGCTTGTCTCACAGTCCAAGCCCCTTGGTTGAACGCTCCCACAATTCATTACGGACTTCCACTCCTATGCCTGTGCCAGGTCCTTCCTCAATTACTGTCAGTTCAGCTTTGCCACAGTATCATACATTATCAGCAGCTCAATGTCTTCCGAGTGGAAGTTCGGCAGTGGCTCAACAAATGAGTGTTGTTGATTCTGCTGGAATCCCCATTGGTGCAGTGGGTCCAGCTCCTCTTTCATCCATGGACTTCTCCCTCACTTCTCCGCTTGTACAGAACATGTAAGTGTGATTTAGGTCATCCGTGTTCGTATTGAGAAAACAAAAAAATATTGAAGAAATTTTCTAGGTCTTTCTTGTGAGATAAACAGATCACACTCTTTGTTTACAATTTCTTTTTTTTTGAGATTTGCCCATAGATTTATTTTTCTTGAAAATTACCTGGTTATGACAAGATATTTGACACTCTTGAAAGAAGGTTGTGGAGACAGTAGAAGTCTTTGTGGTATAGCTGGTATTTGTGAAAACAGTAATACTCGTTTGGAGAAAAATATGCAATGTTTATTTTTTATAAACTCTATGAATCTTATTTTGATGACATTAAAAAAAATATTCAGCATTTGCTTTCTTTCGCATTTCTAACAAATGATTCAAATTAACTTATAGGTCCACTCTTACACAAGCTTTATCAGTAACAATAATTTTTTAAATAAAATGGTATGATTTAAGAGTGTCAAATTTAACTTGCTAATTCATACAAATTGCTTCTCTTTTACTAATAACATGAGCTATAATCTCAATTCATTGTTTTGTCCAAGAATTATTTGTGTTGGTAAAATCATGCATGCATGAGAATTACCTTGTCAGAGATAGAGCAGGTCCTTTTTTTTCTTTCTGTGAGCTTGAGATTATGTATGTGCTTCTTTACTCCCATGGAATTGGTAGAAAAATGGTGTTCACGTACTCATAAGCTGCGTGCTTTCCAACTAAAACTAATATGTTTTATGACTATCTATGTGTGCTTAACAACATGAATCCAGATATCCTAGTTTTGTTCCTCTGATGTTTGGTATTTTAGCATTAACTATTAATTTTGCTTGAGAATGAAAAACTCTTAACTTTC
Organism: Aptinothrips rufus; assembly: GCA_902196195.1. Lineage (NCBI taxonomy): Eukaryota > Metazoa > Arthropoda > Insecta > Thysanoptera > Thripidae > Aptinothrips > Aptinothrips rufus. The sequence goes on from CABIKL010001895.1 coordinate 8,915, forward strand.
ATTAGTTGTTGTTTACTTTGATTTAATTGTTTCATGTTCCATCTCAATTTTTTAACTCTGAACAAATTTTAGGGAAGAGTTTTTAAAACTTACACTTTGTCATACTAGGTGTTTTTTTTTTTCCCCCCTGATGCACACTTTTTTCATTTATATAGTTGTTCAAAAGTTGTTTTACACCAAATTACCAATCCCAGGGGCTGCTATCGAAGTTCATACAGCAGAGTAGGGCTTAATGAAGTCCCATAGCTTAGTCAGGTAAGAGTTAGTGTTATGGGACATCATGTTCTGCTTTTGATAGTGTTTAGAGATCTATAATTTTAATTTATCTTTCATTTAGGATTGCTTTTATATTATGAGCTTATAAGCTTATTATTGGCATGATTCTGTGCTGAGATCTTGTCATAATGGTTATGTTCTCTTCATTTTAGATCACGGAAGGATAAACGCAATATTGATCATACTGATGGTGGCTTAAGTTCACCGCGTCGCCGCTCTTCTAACGAAATTGACCATCGAACTGCTGCCAAAGCTTTAGAAGAGGCAGCATTACCCTTCAACTCGCAAATGCTTTCTCCCACATCTCAGGATTTTGAGGTTCCTTCAATGCCAATTCTTCGTAACAGCGTCGCCAGCCTCCAGTCTCGGCTTAATCAGGTCAATTTCAATGGGTCTCCTTCATTTACCAACCTTCAAGACTTCATTGAAACTCAAAATACAAGACATCAATTGAATAATGAAGGAGTTCCATTCAGTGAAATAGCCACTCCTCTTTCTAATCAACAATTTAATGAATTCGGTGGCATTTGCTCACTCGATCAAACTCGAGAAAGTACACGGCGTCTGAACATGGACTTTTACAATGGTACTGGTGAAGAAGAGGCATCAAATCCAACTGTACTCAAAAGAAACACTGGTGCAATAAAGCGCACTCGCACCTCTTCTCAGAATTCAGCTAGCAATACTTCTGCTTTCACAGCTAATTATCAGAGAAATATTCATACATTATCAGCTGCTCCACATCTGTCCTCAAGTAACTCGTCCAATAACTCTGATACTTCCAATATGACACAGAAACTGTCTAGTATGTTGTTTCCTATTTCAAATAGTGATTCAGATTCAAACTTCAAATCATCAAAACCACAATCCAGTCAAGAATCTGCTAGAAACTTCTATCCAATTGGTAGAAGACCTGGTTTTCAAGATGATTTCCAGATTCCAAGTTTGCCAACATCAGCATTCAGTAGGTCACGGATGCGTGATATTAATGAAACAGACAATCAGGCTGGGTACTGCCATGATGATACTATAGAATATGAGGATGGTTCTGCATTGCGAGGTCTTGGGTTCAACAACTGCCAAAGTTCTACCAGCAGTCATAGTTCTTCAAGTCAGAATACCTCAAATGTTGAACTTCTCAGTTTTGGGTCTGGGAAGAATCAGTTCAAGGAAAATGGTTTTCAAGCACGAAAATGTCCTAAATTTCAAACTAAGTCTGGGTCAAGAAGTCCACTTTCGGATACTCCTGCTGCTGCGTCTGTGGGGCTGGCCACAGGTTCTACCCAGAATGGTCCTTCACACCCCAATGGCCATAGCCCCTCCTCGAGCTCAACAAAAGCCCAGACAAGCAACCATCTTCGTTCAGGAAACAAAAACAATCAAGATCTTTCCGCACCAAATCAACTGTAAGTTTGTCTCTTTGTAATCCGTATTTCTTATGATAGACAAATTGTTTTTAACGTTTATGTGTACAGGTCGGGTCAAGGGCAGTTATTTGAGGAGTTGAGGGAATCAGTTTTTGCTGAAATGACATCACTCATATCTGCAAATGAAAGCAGACCCCAGTTTTTTGTACATCTTTTGCGAGATTTACAACATATAAGTTCTGATGCAGTTCGTCAGAGTGTTTTGCAACTCATTCAGCAAGCTCTTAGCAGATACCAGGTATGAATCTTATGTGAACTAACTTTGTTTAATTTAACGTGTGTTTTGAATTTCATTTCCAACACTGACTAATTTTATATGACTATAAATTCTCAGGTTGATCTAAGTTCAATAGGCCAAGCTAGATTTTATTCAGCACTGGATGAAGCTGAAGAAGATAAAGATGAAGCAAATTGCATTGATTTTCAAAGAATAGAGAAAGAAAGACTTCCATTTGCTGGTGTATGCAGTTCACCTGATTTGAAGGTAGGTGTTCTGACGTAGCTATTTGACAGAAGATTAATATAAAGGAGAAGAATGTCGGAAATTAATTTCCAGAATTTCTTCATTTTTCAGACAAGTGTGTCAAGTACTCAAGAAGGGGAAACTTTGATGCAATTGGTACTAGGTCTTGAACTTGCTGCAGTTTTATCTGGCCATTCAGAAGAAATGTGTTCCCTATTGTTGATTGATGATGTTAGGAGTAGAATTCTTCAGCTAATACCCTCCCCTTCAACGGGATCAGCATCTAATTATCAGACTTTAAACTCCACACGATCTGTGTATCTTCTTCACTCTCAAATAGACAGTATATTAGAGAGTATATTTCTCAAATTTCAAGGCCGAAGGTATGTATGACATTTTAAAATGATTCTGTGTCTGAGTAAAAACAGGGTTCTAAGTTTTGTTTTTTGTGGTCTATTTTTTTTTACAGAATTGGAGAAGTTAGAAATGAAATAACATCTTGTGTAATTAGTGCTTTGCCCATCAAACTAATGTATAGAAGTATGGTGGATTTTTATAGCAGAAACAACATGGTAAGTTTATTAAACTCATAATACTTTCTTTACCTGATTCTTTTCTTTTTTAAAAACATTTTGCTCCATTTAAAAAAAAAATGAACCATCAGGAAACAGAAGCAGACCATAATCAGGATGGCTCCACTTCTTTTCGATCTGACGATCATTCTCCATCAGTTCATCCAATCTGTCGTAGTCCTCATCATTACTCACAACATTCTTCTCATTTGGTTTGTTCTCAGAACTTTTGCATTACTGCATTCCTGTTAATTTTTTATTTTCCTGAATTAATTGTTGTGTTCTACTTTTTTACAGAATACTTGTAGTGGAAGGGATGCAAGGGATGCAGGGTTGTTAGGTTCTGCTTCCAATGGAGATCTAGCTGAAGCAGACCAATCTCATCATACCCTCGAGACTTATAATGATGGCTTGGATATTGGTGTTGGGGATGGCGATTCAGAAGCTGATAGAGACCGAGCGGCTGAAGGCTCTGGGTCTGCCTCTGGATCTGAGCCAACATCCTCTGTCTACCAGCTCAATGGAGCACCTCGAATCATTGACTCTGAGCCAGAGGTGGAGGCACTACAAGATGAGCAAGGGGCCACAGGATATGCTTTTGCAAAGGTATGTGTAGCATGGAAGAGAATAGACTTTACTTTCTGCTTGTCTTCTTCTAATTTGTGTCTCTTTTTCAGAATGATCTTGCTGGAGCTGTTGGTGGTGTAGGAGTAGCATCTGTAGAAGAAAATGGCAAGGATAAATTCTGTAGCTATCCCATGGAGTTGAACGCAGCCCAAAGGGCAAAGCAAGAGGTAGGCTGTTGTGTTGGTTTCAGGAAACTTTGTGAATTTCGATTCTCAGTTTTTTAAAATGTTCAGTTTATCTATATTGGCCATTTCAGTGTATGTTTTCTTATTTCCTGCACAGGTAAATGAACAGTGGGGTATGGAACAAGAATGTGACATAGAAGCTGGCAAGCAAATTGATGATGAAGAGAAAGAGAGGGAGAGAGAGCAAGGTCTTGACCAAGTTCCAACTCGGCTGGCATGTGACAATGACAGGGATCAAGAGAATGGCGAGAAGCATCGGTCGCACCACTTGGCAATGCCTCCAAACGGTATGTCCCTTGCTCCCCTTCCCTTTTTAGTCTATTAGTGTGAAGACAGTCTAGATAATAATCCACTCATGCTTCTTTTCAGATCCTGATTGTTCTTAACAGTGATGAAAAATGATTGAACAAGACTTTTCTTCTGTTCATTTGTGAGTCTGTATCATCATCAAAATGTGGTCCAATTGAAAGAAGGCAGTCCCCAAACAACATTCTCTCATTGTTTGATCAGGTTTTATTTTTGTGTCAAAAGAGAGTAAACCATATCTTGTGATATTTGTTCTAATAACAAGATGTGACAGTAGGGTTCTTCCTTAAAACAGCCTAATCAGTAGTAAAATTGTCTGGGATAACAGAATCCTCTGGTTGCTGTGTTGTTGTTTTGTGCGACTAACTTCATAGCAGCATTTAATTTTATTTTACTGTGATCTAATAGGTTGTTATTTTTATGCCAGTCAGATACATGTCATAGGCCAGGTTCTAAAGTTCTCAAAGTCATAATGAGGACAAACATCTATTTTTCTTTCACCTGAATGAAATTTGGAAACCTTGTCTTGCTATCTCCGGTTAGTTTTTCAATCTTAAGAATATTTCTGAGTTCCCATTCTACTTTTCAGATATGTTTCATTTTTGTGCCCTTATTTTTAATAGTTTGTTGACTGCAATATATGCCAAATACCGTAATTTAGACTAAAGGTTATATGAAATCTTTTCAATTTTTAACTGGAACTTTGAGTGTGCTTAAATGTTTTCACAGTGATTTTAGAGATGGTAATGAGATTTACTGTTATTTTTTAACCATTTCTGTCATTCTTGTAGCATTTTCCAAAGAACTGATAATATTTTTAATATTAATGTTAAGACTGTAGCCGAACATGTCTTTTATATCAAAGCTGTTATCGTCTTTTTTGCTCCTTCTGAAGTTTGTTAAGGAGCAGTATAACACCTACTCTGGAGAACGATGTTCATTTTGATGTTGGATGAAAATAATATTTAAATAAAATGTTATCAAACCAATGCAAGATTTTTTGTCATTTAATGTACCTTCATTTTTTCAGCACCTACAAATGAGGCGGCACTTAGTGCTCTCCGAGAAACGAGGTGGCTTACGTTGTTTGTTTGTTTGTTTGTTTGTTTTAATCAGAACCATGATACAGTCAGTTTATACATAAACCTCCGTTCTTCGTCAAAAC
>CABIKL010001896.1:0-13935 GCA_902196195.1 Aptinothrips rufus
AAAAAAAAAAAAAAACAAAAAAAAAAAAAAAAAAAAAAAAAAAAAAAAAAAGGAACTGCCTTACGTGTTATGTAGAGCTTCGCATATAATATTACGTCGAGCTGCCTACATATTACGTAGACACTGGAGTTCTACGTAACGTGACTCTACATAACAAATTGGGAGTGTGTGCTTCAATAATTATAGTTGGCGCAATGTTATTGTACACTCTGATGAACCGGAGCAGCCCAGATTCAGCATAAGCCAGAGTGGTGAACGGGCCACCCACGGTCCGCCGGCGCGCTGCGCCGCGCTCCCCCCCCCCCCCCCCCCCCCCCCCCCCCCCCCCCCCCCCCCCCCCCCCCCCCCACAGCAGCCGGTGCAAGATCAGTGCTCTGGCGCCGTCCACTTCTGACATTGCTGATTCTCACATGCTCACACGGATGAGCTCTCCTTGTGCTCGTCTTTTCCCCCTCTCCCTTCACTTTCATTTCTAACGTCCCCGTACTGCGACACCCTCATATCCTCCCGCGGGGGCCATCCATAAAGTATGTGAACTAAGCTTCATCGCCCTATCGAATTCGGCCCAATAGACTTCCGATGCTGTCATATCTTTGAATCTCTAAGGGCTAGTACCAAAACCACGTAACCGACTTTAGGCAACTTTTTGACCCCCTCTCCCTTCCCGTGACTGATCTAACCTAACCTCGCCATGCTTTAAAGATAGGCCGTAGAGTTTAGTCAGACCTCTCCCTCCCCCCTTTCCCCCAAAGTGGTCACCTAGTTTTGGTACGAGCCCATAACACTGTAGCCTGGCGGGCTCGTCGACAGTGACAGCGACAGTGACGTGACAGTAATCAGAACCGAATGAAAGAGCTTACTTGAGTCCGATTTATCACGGGGAATAAAACTGGAGCGATAAAACGCTCTGAGCTGCAAAAGAGCAATTATTTCTCATTCAAATTAATTTCTTACTTAGATGTTGACAAGTGGGCCTAAGATGTCAGCAGCAGTCGGCAGAAGATCCTGACAGCAACCAAAACAGCGATCAGCTGATTGCTGAGACCTCCGGCCAGAATTGGTCAAGGGTGGCCATAAACTCCCAGTGATACATCCATAACTCAAAAGTAGCTGTATTTCGCGAGGAATGTGAACTTTCCACAGCGTCGTGACAAAACGCGACTAAGATAATGTCACACACTTTGAATTTAGGTGCGGTCTCCAGAGAGGTTATGCTGCAGGAGTGGTGATACGTCTGTCAGATATTCCTCGTTCATTCTGAGTGCAGTCACGAACAGTTTCACAGCATCATAGTGCAATTATAAAACGTGCTGTCTCCACACAGACAATGACATCAAGTAAATTAACCCCAGAACTCTTCACTGACCTTCGTAAATTTTGACGTTTGCAGGTAATAGAAGATAGCAAACATCCAAGCCGTAGAGACCAGCAGGAGGAGTTTTACGTTTCGCCTCATTTTTCACACAGAAAATTGTTCCTAGCACTCGTATCACGACCGACGGGAACTAACACATGCGTTCTCGATCACTGCGGAGTGACGGGGCCCCGGCGCTCGGCCCGCGCATCCAGCACCGAAAGGCAAACGATACTACTCGCGAGAACATGAGTTAGGCCCTAGTCCCGTCTCTCAGTCCGCGCTTCAAACTGAACGCAATACCGCGAGATGGAGCCACTTGCGCTGGCCATTGGGTTTGCTGTTGCCAAAGACTAGAAGGCGGTGTCAATAAACAATGTAGCCAACGGTGTCCAGCAAAACATTATGAAAACTGATCTGTAAGTGATCTGAGCCGGATAACTAATGGGCCGGAATCTTTTTATATTCATAGAAAAAAATATTTTAAATCTTCCACACATTAGTAATATACGTGTGTTCGTGTGAAAGTTGATACAATCGTCATCCACATGCAGTGAATTTCATATCGCGATTGCGTTTTGACAACACCTCCAGCGGCTCCAGCGTCAAAGCGCCAACGAGAAACAAATTCCTCCGAAGCGAAGTTTTCGCTTAAAAATGACGACTACGCGACCTTCCTTTTTGGAAGCCGTTCTTACCAATGCAGGTCAGCTAAAGAGTGTCGTCGGCAGGACAGCCTGACTTCAGTCGAATTCGTCAGCAGCAGTTTTGCTTACATCCCTTGACTGTCGACTGTCCGTGTTTTGTGTTTTCTGCTGCTGTAACAGTCAGGCAGTTAGGCATTTCAAAAGTTTAATTTAGGGGCTTTACCTAAGTTTTTAAAATTGCAGGTCAAGTAGAAATGTTTGAATTAAAAGAGCGGATTGTGGATGTCACGCAGAAGGTATCCCAGTTAAAACTAAGAGTCCATGACCACATGAAGAGCAAATACCTTGATTTTGATCCTCTTCTGAAGAAAACAAAAGGTTTCTTGGATAAAGCTGTCAAGACATCTGATGAAATCAACACTCTCTTCAACCGTATTGAATTGCAGGTGAGATTGTTCTTCAAATTTCAGTCATGTTCATGATTTACTCTAACGTCAGGTCCTTGACCCAGGTTATAATTCTGGCACTATTTCACCTCCGAACATTATCGTAACCATCAAACTTAGAGTTTCATTTAATTGCAGACCAAATGCGACCTTGCTGACTCCACTGGCGAACTGCGCAGTCTTCGTGAATCCTTGAAGCAATCATCGGCAGTGCTGTCTGTGACTTCAGAACTTCTGCAACTAGATAAAATTATGAAGGATGTGGACGATGCTTGTAAAAAGAGGAAATTCCTTGATGCTGCGAAGTCTCTGCAATCACTCCGAGTAAATGAATTGTCAAATGCTTTATGTTTCTACCTCGTGTGTTATTTCATTCTTTGCTTAGTTATCTGAATGGTGCTCCTTTATTGTCATGTTTTAGGGAATTTCATAGAAGTATGTTTCTAAATTTTATTTTTATCACAGGATTTAATGAAAAACTGCTCCAAAGACACTAAGCAGCTTGATATATACAAATCTATATCAAAGGAAGTAAAAGCACTTTTCTCAATTTTTTGTGTCGGAAATGCGGAGAAATTAGACTCTTTCATCACCTGGGAGAAAACTGAGATTGCTAATAATATTGTCAGATCAACTGTCAAGGTACATTTGAGAATATGAGGTTGTGAATTTACACTATATCTATTCCATACAACTTTGAATAATAGACAAACTCACTTTCAGATTAATGTTGGTAATTTTAGTGAAATGCAGGAGATTGCACAAGCTCTGCATCTGTTGGATGAATTAGATCCATGGATGAAGAAACTGAGGCAATTCTTGTTGCGATCCATTCTTTTGCCTCTTATTACTAGTGAAGCTTCTATCAAATTTTCTGATGACTCAGAAGCCTCCATGGAAGTTGCAGTTAAGCTCAACTCACGAAAGCCTCCGTTTTCTGTGATTCTGGAAAATCTGACAAAAGTGAGACATCAAATATATTCTTGCTTTCATTAAATTTTCCATGAGACTTCACATAACTCAATTTAATATTTTTCAGTGCTTTGAATTTCTTCATGGAGAACTGGATATGCAGTTAGACAACGATAACACTTTTATTAGCTTATTGGGTTCTGGGGCGTCAGAGGAATTCAGTGAAAACCTCATAAAAAACTGCTTGAAGGAAACTGTTCCAAGTTCCAGCACAGAAATTCAGAATATACCTCTTATTCAAGAACGTACAGCTGCTTTCAATAATTACATGGTTGGCATTGGTGAGTACTGATGGAAACTATCGTCTTATTTATGCTCATAATGTTTTGAATTTTCTTATGTGTTTACATTAATTGTAAAAGAGATTCAAGAGACTCAAATTGGTTTACATGTGTGTTGTATTTAAATGAGAAATATGAAAGTTATGCTATTTGATATTATGTTATGCTACATGCTATTAAAATTGCATTTTTTTTTTAAATTTTTGTTTGACTGATAGTTTGAGTGTTGCAATTTAATTTTTATTTTTCCAGGATTTTTCACAGAAGAAAATCGCAGTCTTCTGGACTATGTCGAAAATTTCGATGCTCTATGTGCAAACAAGGCATGTGAAAGTTATCTTCAAATGGCTCGTGATATCATGAAAGAAGACCTTCAGGACATGGTGGAAGTGGGACCACAAGTATGTCTCAAAACAGTTTTTATTGCAACTATCCCATTTATCTCATTGATTTTTAAAATGGAGTTCAACAATGTGTTTTAAGAAAGAATATTTTCATGAGATTAGAGAGATGTGTTTCAAAAAAGAGTAAACAATTCACCTTTGGTTTTGTTTTTTTTTCGTTTTTTATTTGCAGATTCCATCTATTCCACTGAATGGAACACTCGACAGTACGGGATTTACTGATAATACTGGACCAAACCAGGACTCATTTTCAAATATCACCCTAAAACCTGAAACAGAATTGAATCCACATCTTTTCCAATTTCCTATTTGCTGTGTCAGGTACATATGACTGGTTTTTGTTCACTTTGCTTTAGTGTAACTGCTAGCCAAACTTCATGTTGTATTTTATGCCATAGTAAATCAACCATGAAGATTCTTGATCTTGTGGGTGCAATTCTTGAAGAGGCCACAAGAAGCCCGAGACAAGGTGTATCTCCGCAGTTCTACCTCACTACCACAAAATCTATCTTTGAGTTGTATATTTCACTTGTTCCTAACATCCATAAAAAATTCCTCAACACCATTCCTCAGCAAGTTGGTAAGTAACTTATTTTCTGTGTCATTATTTTAAATTCTCATTTTTAAAGACATTGTGATATTGAACAAAAGTTAATTTAACTGTTTGAATTGCAGCTTTGTTCCATAATAACTGCATGTACTTGGCTCATCGTTTGAGTGTTCTTGGATTTGAGATAGATGCATCATTTAGGTCAGTTTTGGAACCAGATGTTGTCATAACTTTTGTTGATCTTGTCCAATGTTTAAGACAACTTGGAACAAGTACCTACCTTCAGCATATGCAGCAACAGAAGAAGCAAATGCTTGACACAGTCAAAGAATCCGGTGGGTGCCAGTCTGTTACCTGTTTCTTAACATAACTTATAAAGGGACAAGCTATTCACTGTTTTGGTTTCCTCTCCTGCTTTAGGTTTGGTGACTTTAGGAGAGAATTCACTGTTCTCTCCAGACACAGAACGATCATTGCGTCAGTGTGTAAGACAACTTGAGCTGTTGCAAGCGGTATGGCAGAATGTTCTACCCCATGATGTGTACAGCAAGTCCATTGGTTAGTAACTATTTGGCTGGTTCCTTTCTTGTGTGTAAGCTGTTGCACGTACTAACTGTTTGCTCTACTAACTTGTAAGTTGTATTTAGGTGTCCTGGCTAATGCATTTATTGAGGAATTAATTGTTAGAGTTTCAAGTGTTGAGGATATACCTGCTAACACTGCTGTTCAACTGACATCACTTTTCAAGATGGTGCAGGAAAGAATTCCCAAACTGTTCAAGGTAAGCAACAATTTTAACAGTTCATGAGGTTTTTTGTTTTTGATTAATAACTTACAGATGTATTTTCTTTTTTGTTTTGTTCTTCAGGATGGCAATAAAATTACAATCCATGTGAAAAGATGGCAAAAATTCCAAGAATTAATTAGTATTCTTGGTGCCAGTCTAAGGGACATTGAAGAGAGATGGGCTGAGGGGAAAGGACCACTTGCAAAAGAGTTTACAATGGATCAAGTGAAACAACTTATTCGTGCTCTGTTCCAAAACACCAGCAGACGAGCTGAAGTGTTGGCAAAAATTAGATGATACAGGTCTCTGTACTTTTATGAGGCTCAAGGAAGCTACGGAATAAATATTCTTTGGCTCATGACTTGGTCATAAAATGTTTAATTGTGAATAAAATTTTGCATCCTAAGATAACGTAAAAACTACTTGCCTGAATCTCTATTACAATGGGACTACTGAATACTGGAGCAGTGTGTTCTTTGCTCACATGCACTGATGCATGATTCTAAATTTTGAACAAAGCCTAGTTCACAAATGTGCAGAGCAAATATCACAGATAGTGTTTAATAATCTCCAAATGAAACAAAGTGGCAATAATATCATCACCGTTGCATGGCTCGTACTTGTTCTTTAACTTCATCAAGGAACATCACATTCCTTTGGATAGACTCTTGTTGCTGAGACAGTTGTTGCACGATTAGCTGCAACTTTTTGAGATTCTAACAAGAAAACAATGAAATCGTTAGATCGTCAACATCAAAAGTAGAGCTCTCAATTTTGAGGCAGAAATAGTGTTAAAGAACTTACATCTTCCGTGTTATCCATTGCGTGCTCTTGAAGTGCCATATTCTTGGCGGTATGAAAAAGAGTCTGGAGCGATAACCAATTTAATTAGAACAGAACAAAATAATACCACATCTTTCATAGAAAAAAAATTTGTGATATCTGACCAAAATAAATATAATCTAAAACCACTCTAACCTCACTTAATGACAAACAGATACTAACCTCACTGGATTTCGATCCCCTGTTTACTTGCCTAGCGACTGATGCAATATTATTGACATTAACTTGAACCCTATCTGCAAGTCTCAATTTTGAGTCGACAAACAAACTTCGGGCACTAGTGCTAGATGCAGACGCCATTATCTTTAAAAGAACAGCCGACGGATGAAATGGGATGAATGGTAAGTAACACTCGCGCGTAATTTTCATAGGTACCGTACCGATAGTATCTTCTAACCGTAGTCACTCGTAGATCATTTTAATTTATGTCCAAGTACTCTTTTTGTTTAAGCATAACGTTCACTGTTTGGGCTTGCTCGAGCAACATTGTACGTTGCATTCCCTCTGACGTCACACCACACCTGTCAAGGCCCACTTCAAGGCGGCACGCTTGTCTCTAATAATACATGTGTCATGCTGTGTGTCGTCGATGAATGCCAGTTCCTGTCACAAACATTGCCCAAACCAATTCTAAAAATAAATCTGTCGTGCCTGTCGTTGAGGAATGCCGATTCCCTGTGACAATAACAACTTCCTGAGCGAGGCTTCAGTTTTCCAGTTTGCCGCGACCGGTCTTACTTGGCCTTTGGACTAGCTTGGGATATGGTTGACCTCTTAATTCTTTATCGCACTATTCACTGAAACTCGAGCGAGGACAGCAAGTTCTGCGAGGACGTTCCGAGAGAGAATGCAGTTTTGGTCATAGCTATGTCAAGAAGACGTCCATCCGAGCCCCCCGCTGGTCACGGGTCACGGCGGTAACGATTTTAACGTCGCGAAGATGTCAAACTGATACATCGCCGTGGTTGTTCTCCTAGGAAAGCTACCGTTACATAGCCATTTCTAACTTCTGTTTATACGCAATGTAGCGGTAATTACCGCTAACAGCCGCTATGCCACAGTGCTGAGTGCGAGTGAGGTGGAGTCTTAGCTCTAATAGCTCACACCACCTGGCTGGTGAAGAAAGTTGCATGTGTGAAAAATCTTTTTTGTATACAAACCGAGGTTTCTAGAATGAAGACGCTTCAAGTAACAGTATTCAGTTTTTTATTCAACAAGTATCTAAATACATTATAGTGATCTCTGAATTTGTTTGCAAATTATTGTTCTTACACATTTGGGGAGGATGCAGATAAGCAGATAACAAATATCCTACATACACACATCTTATTCTACACTGCTCCCTGAACACATTAAATCTAAAGAATACCGCCCTCAGCAGCAGAGATAAGGGGTACCAGACACCAATTTAAAAAAATACAGAATGCCTACAAAATAGTTACAAAAATAATTGCTTTAAAATGCTGATAAAAACTGCATCAATGGCAAATAACAGAACGGAATAACTCAAGTAATTAAATGGAATGTAGCATTTCGAAACTTTACTGACTAGGTACAATGAGATACAACGTAATTTCCACAAACATAAAATAAAACCTACTTCAAGCCCATAACATTTAAAAGTATGTAGACTATATACAGAAAATAAAGAAAGCATGGGTGGTGATGTGTCCAAGGTCCCCAACTACTGCCTTGAAGGCCAATGTTGATGAGTGCTGCGCTACAGCCTGCTGCGATCAGTTGGGGATGCCGCCAGTCAATCTTGGCAGACTGCAAGAGCTTCTTCACGCTCTTCAAGAAGCTCCTTACCAGTCAACTCCATTTTGCTACGTGAGAAGTCATCAATGGGCAGACCCTACAGCAACAAAGGTTTACAAAGTTAAATACAGAATACCTAATTAGTCCAAATGAAAATATCAATAGAAAGTGAGACTGACCTGCACTATGCTCCATTTCTTGTCCTTGATTGTCACTGGGAAGGAATATACCACATCAGCAGGAACTCCATAAGAACCATCAGAAACAACACCCATTGACACCCATTCGCCAGCAGATGTGCCCTGCCAAATGCTCTTCATGTGGTCGCCAGCTGCCTTGGCAGCGGACATAGCTGATGACATCTTGCGGGCAGCAATGACAGCAGCACCTCTTGTTTGAATTGTCTGAATAAGTGCAGCATAATTTTTATTAAAGAACATTTCAATCTTTGTGATTGCTCTTTACTGTCAAGACAATAATAGTGTATACTTACAGTCACAAAGTCTCCCTTGAGGAAAGCCTCATCACCCACAGCCTCATATACATTCTTGGACATTCCATTTTTGGTAACAGTAGCATGTTTCACATCCGGGTATTGAGTGGATGAATGGTTACCCCAAATAATTACATTCTTGACATCAGCAACATTAACTCCCAGTCTGAAAGTCACATCATATGTGAAAAGAACTGGAACCGCACTGACAACCCAAGATTTTGCTCTAATAGAACAAGAAAAAGTAACTTACCTTGCAGCGATGTTAGCCTGAGCACGGTTCTGGTCAAGCCGGGTCATTGCTGAAAAGTTCTCCCGGGGAATAGATGGTGCATAACGTGAGCACACCAAAGCATTAGTGTTTGCTGGGTTGCCAACAACAAGAACCTTAACTGTTTTCTTTGCATGTTGATCAAGTGCTTGACCCTGTACAACAGCAAAATTGAAAGGTCAAAAGCTATTCAAGATGTCTGGAAGAAAAATGTAGGTATGGCAACTTATGTACCTGGACTTTGAAGATTTTAACATTAGCAGAAAGCAAATCCTTGCGCTCCATCCCCTGCTTCCTGGGCATGGCACCAACCAAGAACACTGCTTCAACATCCTTGAAGGCAACAGCAGGATCAGCAGTAGGTACAACACCTACAAACAAAGCATAATGTTTAGTGATAGCACGAATCAACTCAACACAGTCAAACCATGGTAGATGCGTACCGTGGATTAGAGGAAGAGCACAGTCAGCAAGCTCCATTACAACTCCCTCAAGAACTCCCATCATTGGAGGGATGTCAAGGAGGTGGAGGATGATAGGCTGGTCTTGGCCGAAGACATCTCCCTTGGCGATCTGGTACAGGAGAGAGTAAGCAATCTGGCCCGCTGCTCCAGTAACAACAACTCTGATAGGTTGAGCCTGCAACAGATGAAAACAGTAAAAACATTAATACACCAGCCAAAAGCCAAAGGAGTGACCTAGTGACCACTGCACCAGGCTGGCACTATCTACTGAAAAGATTTTCAGCAGAGAGATAAGAGTGACAGCAATAAATGCACTCAGGTGATTATAACAGCCCACTGGTTTGAAATACGGTAAGACATGGAATTTAATGAGGAAAGGGAAGTGGTACGTGACGCATTACGTAATCAGGGGAAGAAGGTTGATTGATAAATGGCACAGAATGAAGGGCAGTTTGTGCGTCTAGACACAAGGCCGGGCGCACTATAGCGAACACTAACCCCCGGATGCAGAGTGAAATCTTGCGACACCAGTAACAACAGATACAGTATACATCCCGGACGCCCTTAAAACAATTCAAGTGTCAGACCTTCCCAATCTAAAACAAGGTCGACCCTATCACATCAGCATTGGAACTTGACCTTTCACAAGCCCAAGGTCAGTTTGAATGAAACTGCAAGTAAGAGCCATTGCCCCATCGCTGTCAAAGTCGCAACAACCGATGTCAGAACCATACGAATCGAAACTCTTTGAGATTAAAATGAGACGTGAGGCGATCACTCATGCAAAACACTTGCCATTTTATCCTTCGCGCTTTGGAGTTGATGGAGAGTTTCTTCCACAGCAAGTTGCAGTGGAGGACTGAGGACGTGTGCGTGCTGAGCTGAGTATACGTGAGCTTCAGCCGGGCAGTTTTCTGGTTTTCTCTTCTGCTAGGCAGTAGCGCCAACCTTCGCGAGAACAACGAATGGATCAGTTTGTGATTTGTTCCACCTGAAGGAAATTCAGCTCCTATTAAAAAAAATAATTATAAAATAATAATTGTAAGTGCAAACAAGCATTTTGGAAGAGAATCAGTACCAAATCTTCTCAAATCTGCTTCGAACTAGAGGAAACTATTTCTAAATGTTGGTGTCACCTTTACCGCCTTTGTCAAGCAAGATCAACTAAGCTTTTTCTTTGACACAGATATGTAATATGGCGGGTGTGTGATAAACAAACAGTTTGACAAGACGGTTTAGTTTATTGCTCTGAAGTTTCTGGGAAGAGAGACGGAGAGTTAAAAGGTTCGCTAAATTTGATACCAAGCAGGTCATTAGCACTCTACTTTCTTTATTGCATGATGTGCGAAGTGATCCGGCCTTTTTTTATTTCATTGATTGTCTAAGTGCACCTGTCATTCACCAAGAGGACTATTATTATTTGAGCAATCACAAAAATGTGCAACCATCAATTCATATTTTGTTTACTTTCCAGGGAAATCTGAAGCATGAAGGATAGAAGTGACACGATAGTTTTTAATGTCAGCAAAGGCGAACAGTTCCGTCTGGATGATACTTACAAAATACTTCATCGAAAACTGAAAGGAACCTGGCGTGTTGTGGTAAATAAAGATGACATCAGTCCAGAAGCTCTAGTTGGGGCTTCTCTCTTTGTCTTACCAGGTCCTCGTCAAAAATTTACGGAGGCTGAAATAGATGCTCTCAAAAAGTATTTGGAATCTGGAGGCAGCATATTAGTTCTTCTCGGAGAAGGTGGTGAAAAATCGTATAATACCAACATCAATTTTATGTTAGAAGAATTTGGTATTATGGTTAACAGTGGTGTGTGTCATTGATGAAATAAATCATTGTGATGCACAGTTTTGGGACTAATTATTCATTTGTTATAATCGCCTCTTATAGATTGTGTAGTTCGTACTCACTACTACAAATATTTCCACCCCAAGGAGTGCCTTGTTTCTGGTGGAGTCTTGAACAGAGGTTTATCAGATGCAGCAACACGAGCAGGATCTGCTGAATTGTCCAGAAGCTCTTCAAAGAACGGCCCCTCAAGAATTTCAAATGAAAACAATCAGCAGTCGTAAGTAGCATCATAAGTTTGTAAGACTCTAAAACTAAAGTTTCACTTTTATATTAATACTATCCTTGATATTTTCCAGAGCCTTAAAGTTTGTTTATCCTTTTGGAGCTACTTTAAGTGTTGCCACACCAGCTGTTGCTGTTCTCTCTACTGGAACAGTAGCTTTTCCTCTCAATAGACCAATTTGTGCTTTCTACTCTCATCCAGCTACTCGTGAGTGCCTCATCTATGCCCTTTCTCAGTTTCATTTCACTTGTACTGCCAGCACACTTTATCCATACCTTGTCTACAGGTTCAGCAGAGAGGGGAGGCCGACTCGTAGTTCTAGGATCATGTCACTTTTTTGCAGACCCCTATTTGGAAAAGGAGGACAATGATCGGTTACGTGATGCTATATTCCGTTTTTTAACAACAGATCAAGTCCATCTGAATGTTGTGGATGCTGAAGATCCAGATGTAAGATTATAGAAGCAATTCAAAATCAAGTGGCTTTTTGTTAGTTCTTTTACTCCTTCACCTAAACTGATGAATTTTTTGTTTACATTCATTTCTTCAGATTGCTGATTACACACCGGCTCCTGACATAAGTTACTTGGCTGATCGTCCTCGCCTCTGTCTTCAAGAAAGTGCAGTGGATATTCCTCTAGATTACACTTCTCTCATAAACACTCGCTTGTTCTCTCTTCACTCTGGAGTAGTTGCAGATGCTGTACGTGCGTATGAAACCCTGGGTGTGAAGCACGAGCCTCTGCGGCTAATAACTCCTCAGTTTGAGACTCCATTACCACCACTTCAAGCTGCTGTAAGTTTTTCCTAAAACCCATGACTTTGATGAAAATAATGAAAGTGGAGTGTACCTCACAGCTTCTCCCCTGCAGGTTTTCCCTCCATCTTTCCGTGAACTTCCACCGCCACCTTTGGAGTTATTTGACTTGGAAGAAGCCTTCAGCTCAGATCGATCTCGCTTAGCTCAAGTAACTAATAAGTGCATTGTCCCAGGAGGATCTGAGGATACTGCAGATTTGGAGTACTATGTGCGTGAGTGTGGACGTATTTTGGGAGTATCTGGCAATGAAAATGAGACAGCTCAGTCCATTTTGCACAGTGTTGCCCTTACCATAGCTGACTTCAAGAAAAATGGTCAGATTTCAAGGGAGGTAGGTTAGGACTACAAGGATCAATGTATCAGAAGAATACAGACACATTTTACTAGAGACACTCTCGAGAGCAATTCTTTGGAGCACTTCTTTTTGCTTTCTTTGATACACTTTATTGTTGTCAATATGTAGTTATTTGAAAGTGAGTTGTTAAATAAAATGTTAGTTCATAAAGAAGATTTTAAATCAATGTTGTGCCTGCATCTTTATATGATTTTGTATTGCAGTATTTATACTAAGCTGTGAGGTTTTCACATGAAGAGTTTTCTTTTCTAACTTCTGCTGTGAAACAGAATAAGAGGATAAGTTATGGGGACAGGGGACACCCCTTATGCCCTTGACTTATTCTCTTATTCCCCTTCACGACAGTGTTTTTACCTCTCTGTTATGACAACCAATGGCAACATTAGTGTAGTCCGTCCTGAGTTTATTTCTAGTCACGCCAAGACCAAATATCTCACAAAAAAATTTATTGGTTTAAAAATATATGAAGGTTAAAACGTTTTATTACCTTCAAACTATTTTCATGTAATTTTGGTGTGAATTATTTTTACTTTATATAAAAACATTCTTTTCCGAAATACATACTTGTGTTTTTAAAAAAAGTTTTTTTTATTTCGACCATTCTACCTCTTGCTCCAATCAGATTCTTAATGATAATTTGCTTTCTTTCCCCAAAGAAAACATCACCTAATGCCTGATGCCTTTAACCAAACTGAAATAGTTCAAGTTGGTTTAATAGCCTCTGTTAAAAAAGAAAATATTATCTGGCTTCGACACGGGCCAGTCCAACTAGGCGGTTGGTTCAAAGTAGCCGCCTTCCAGTCCTCACCCTCACACTCCACCACTCCACCACCCCGGCGCCGCACTCCGCCCCACCGCCCATTCGTCTGGTCCTCCCCTTCCTGGCCCCATCTTCGCGAAAGGAAGGAAAATGGCCGAACTTCTTTGCCAGCAGTTTGTTCGAGCATCGCGCTGCTTCTGATATGATCACTCCAATATCGGACAGACTGGAATCGCATCTGTTTTTCAAGTGCCGATCAAACTGGTTCCTGACTCGGGGTTCCATCGATTTGGGAATGAGTAACAACAATAAATATGATAATGATTAAGATGTTTTGGATTACAACACGTAAATTAATCGATAAAACAGAGTAAACTCACGCGAAGCGCATCGCGGTGTCAATATGGTCACAATCAACAGAACAAATGAATAAATCACAAAAACAACCGTTCGTAAAAATGCTTAAAATTACAAAAATTATGTAGTTTTCAAGCATCTCTCTTTCCTGATGGCGTTTTGCATGAAACGTCAGTCGATTTATACTTTTCTACGTTCCAGGGACCAACGCGTCGATTTGTCGTTGTAGGCCAGTCTCCAGGGTCGCGAAGGGGGATTTGGGGGGGGGGGGGGTGCACGGCATGGCG
>CABIKL010001897.1:0-13935 GCA_902196195.1 Aptinothrips rufus
CGACGTGGAGTTGCGCCTATACGTTAAAGCACGACGTCACTGACGTCGAATGACAACGGGTAGCAGCAATTCTACGTCGAAGCGACGTAATCTCTTGAACGTTCGAAGTGGTGCCTCGTAGAACATTTTAGCGTGTACAGAAGTTCCGAACACCTTTCGTCCCCGACTTTCCGAGAATCTCCCATGATAAACACAGATTTTTTACAGTGCGGCTGGCCCATTACCTGATGACATTCCATCCCGCGACTGGATTGGGTGGCGGTGACGTCACGGCCTCTGCCGCTCTCTCCCCTGCCAACTCTCCGCGGTACATCTGCTC
Organism: Aptinothrips rufus; assembly: GCA_902196195.1. Lineage (NCBI taxonomy): Eukaryota > Metazoa > Arthropoda > Insecta > Thysanoptera > Thripidae > Aptinothrips > Aptinothrips rufus. The sequence goes on from CABIKL010001897.1 coordinate 320, forward strand.
AGCCTCCCATTACTTATTTCGCTCCGCTGCCCTGTTGTGTCAGCCTCCATTGTCCGGGCTGCGCGCTCCGCTCTGCCCGCACACGCTTGCGCCTGCCCGTTGTTGATGACGCTGTGTTGTTGCTATTATTATTACTATTATTGTTATTATTATGATTATTATTATGACCATCCTTTTCGTTTGGTCGTTTGGGCAGCCAGCAGCGCGCACCATCCTGACCCCAACGAGCCACTGCCGTGAGGGATGTCATTTACAGAGCGGCTCGTCACGGCCAGCTGGATCGCATCAGCTCTGGAATGAGGGGCGGCGCGGCAGACCGCGCGCAGATTCGATTTCGGACCATCGCAAAAGCAAAGGCGACCGCGAGATCGATTGGCTCGCTATTGGCACTCCAATCGGCGAGCTCACAATGATAAGAGCTCGAGAAGCTGCAGACTGCTGCATTCCATGCAGCCGATTTGAAGAGGGTGGCTCGAATTAGGGCCACTGGCTCAAAAAAGAGCCATTACTCTATTCATCTCCCCAAGGACTTAGCAGGACGAGTCATTCAACGGACGAAATGCCATTTTAAAAAAATGTACATTTAGTGCCTCGAGACATTTTTCTTTTTTCTCTCAAATTATCTGGCGGTCTTTGCCTAGTGAGTATGATTTATCTGACAGAAAAGAGACTATACTAACTCCTCCGAAGTTCTCGCGCCTGGCTCCATCTCTAAGAGGCATTGCAGAAATGAACCACACCGCTCGCCTTTGTGTCTCGTCTTGTAAAGCCGAGGCGCGAAAGGCATTTCCATTCGAACGCGATATCCGACACGAGAGAACAGCCCGCCGCCACGCCGCGCCACGCCTCGCCCCACCAGGCCACTCTCCGCATCGCCGCGCCACGCCACGCCACGCCACGCCACACGACACGGCAGTCCGTAGCTCTGTCCGTGCCGATACAGGCAATAACACATTCCTGCGATGCCTAGCGAGACGCCGTTGGCCGGTCCACATCCCAGAGACCCTCTGAGGCGTGACTGGAGACACTGCGGGGGAGAGAGCAGCACGCACTCATGACCATGTGACGCCACACTGTAATAGGGTACTCCAAAGGAGTCTGAACCGGAAGTAAGAAATCGGCGAGAATCACAAAACTCCCGGCCCCTCGCCTGTGCTGGGGTGGGGAGGGCAGTGCCTCCTCTAATCCCCTCCCAGGCGAGGGACCGGAAGATTTTTGATTCTCGCCGATTTCTTACTTCCCTTTGAGGCTCCTTTGGAGTACCCTATTGAAAGTGTGTTGAAATTCATTTTCAAAATAGTCTTGTAACGCAAAATGCGTTTCCCCTGAACTAATACACTTCAGAGAGCGTTGAAAAGTTCAACGCACTTTTTAAGCAGTAGTTTTCACACAAAAAAGTGCATTGCAAGAAATCGTCACGTTTTAAATGTATTGATCACTACTTAGATAATGTAGTGCAAAAAGCAACAAACTTACGTGCAATAATCACCACGCTTTTAAAGTAGTGAAATTTTTCAATGCTTAAATGTATTGAACAACGCACTTTAATGCGTTGAATTTGTCAACACTTTTAAAATGTGTTGTTCAACAAGCTTTCAATAACAGTCCACTGCAATAAAGTATTGAGCCATTTTTTCCTTCTTCTTTTTATTATATTCTCCTGCGGAGAAGCCGAGCCACGTCGTCTCATTCCCTTCAATCCAATCCATCCAGAATGCCGCACACTCCCATCTAACTCAGGCTTCAGATCGAACGACGCGAAGCCCACCAGAAAATGGGTGTGTTGAATAGAGTGAATACGGCAGAACGGCAGAGCGAAGCAACTAGGCCCAACGACTTTTAGGGGAAATGACAACATTGCTAACTATAAGGACCTTTGGGAGGACCAGCAAGTAGCAAGTGTATTTGCAAAGCAACAAAATATCATAAATTTCAAAATCAGAGCGATTCTCGCCACAGAAAAAGAAAAGACACCAACACCAACGCAAACCACGACAAAAGGCTATCCCGTCCCGTGAGCCCACTGCAAAAGTTATAGTCGTCATTATAATGGCTGTATTTTTTATTTTTTTGACAAAAATTTTGACATTCCTATGGAGAAAATGTCCATAGCAAGTTTGGTACTATTATGATGATTCTACCCTCCCATACAGTACGATGAATGTTTCGTTTAACCGACAAAGATTTGTCGTCATTTCCCTGAGATAAAAATGTCGTCGAAGACAAATTTTTACAGTGCCTCTGGCCGCTAAACAACGGGATTTCCAACACAAACGCGCACAACGGTAAACGTCTCATCCGTATGAGGCCGAAACACCGCCATTTTTTCCCACCCAATTCCTTTCCCATCCGCAGCACCCTGCTCGGTCGGTCTGTCGCATCTCGTTTCCTTCTGAAGCAGGCACTGGAGGGAAATACAGTGGGCGTTGCTCGTGGCTGTGGCGGGGGCGGGAGAGGGGGCGGGGGCGTGTCGGGGGCGGCAACAAGACAGATATTTATGCACTTGCCACGGCCACGCCCTGTTCAAGCATCCCTTCCGCATCAGCGCCTTGTACGAGTGTCATCTTTTTAACCGCGGTATCTCGAAAAGGACGGCCGGAATGAAGTTTTGTTCCAGAGCATGCAGCCCAGTCCCTTTCCAGTACGCTGGGCGTGGCGTGGCGTGGCGTGGCGTGGCGTGGCGTGGCCTGGTGAGCCTCTCTCTGTGGTGAGCCGCGATGTCCAGCCATGCGTCCCGTCCTTTTTATCTCGCGTCCCCCGGGATAGCCGGGCCGCGCGGAGGACAGAATAGGGCGGGCGTGGTGTGGCGTCAACTTCCCCAAAGTCAGACCTCGCGCCCCGGGGGTACAACGACCCCATCATCTCGTACCCCGCGTGAACTCCGACCCCACACCTCGTGCCTCAGTGACACTCCGACCCTACTACGTTGTACATTCTGGGAATTTACATCAACAACTCCTTGACTTCGTACCCCAGAGATACTCTCGGATACTCTTTCCTCAGCACGTCACTGTCCTAGGGTACTTCTACTGCTTCAACGCTATCAGCTCATATCCCCAGTCTAAGGCTACAGGGGCACTCCTACCCCAATACCTCACTGACCCCACTGAACACAAGTTGTGCATTCGACCGAGCTGCTTGCACGGACAGAATGCTGGGAACTTTCACACCATACCAAATAACCTCAACCTTAATGAAATATTTTGTTAAACTGCACTTGCAAATTTATGCAGAAGTTGAGAACCAACAAATTTTTCCATAACAAACGCAGAAATTTGTCAATTGATGTTTAAAAATGGTTTGTAACTTATGAAAAAAATTGTTAATAACTCTATTGCTGCACAAATTTGAAGATGGATATTGTGAGAAAGTCGATGGTGGTCTGAGAACGCACTCGGATGGACCTGACCCAAGCTAAGCCGAAGAATGCTCATCAGAACGGCAGAACACTCGCAAGCGCTGCTTGGTTTGACAGTAAGGCATTTGTCCCCCGAGTCCAAATACACGCTTTTTTCCGTGCCTATTACTCAGGATGTAGAATCTACGATCCCAGCTGGTTCGGATACGTTCTTGTTCGAGACCTGAGATCGTCTATTACGCTATAGAAGTGCTAATGATTCGATATTCGATACCGACTGATCTGAAGGTTATTGACTAGGACCTTTCAAACATCAAAAGACGACAAGCCACCATTGCTTCTGCTATGACAATTATTTTTCGCGTTATGGGGTGGGGTCGAGAGGGATGTGGTGCCCACTCTCCAGCCGCGGCGGGTAGCAGTGCTCTGCCGCCGCCGGGGTCCAAACTGGGTGCGAAGGGGGAGGGGAGGGGCGGCGGCAGGGAGCTGGGGAAGGGAAGGGGGCAGGAAGGGCTCACTAGAGCGTGGCGAGGTTCACACACACCGGGCGTTGACTCAAGCCACGTCAACCAGAGTCCTAAGCTTCCGTCTACCCTCCCGGCCGCGCCCCGCCACGCCGCGTCAGGCCACGCCAGGCCACTACCCGCCACGCCACGCCCCGCCACGCTATGCCAGGCCACTCCCCGCCACGCCATGCCAGGCCACGCCAGGCCACTCCCCGCCACGCCATGCCAAGCCACGCCACGCCTCGTCCCGCCACACCGTGTTACCGGGCTCAGAATCTGGCGTCCGTGCGGACAAACGCGGCACAGAAGGGAGGACGAAGGGGCGCTGGCCCATCTTCCGTCCATCTCTGGACGCGTTTGTCACTCATATCTCCGCTTTCTCCTCGTCTCCATGCCAGCTCCCTCCCACAACCCCACCCCCCTTTTCCCACCCCCTCCCCTCCCCGGGGGCGTCCGGAGGCGGCGCTCCATCATGAGCCGCTCGCCTGCCTCTCCTCCCCTTCTCTCCACTTTTGGCTTTTACCCGTTCTTATTCCGGGCTCCATCTCCCTCGTGCGGCCGCCCTCCAAAATAGTGCATCTCCGAGGGAGTCCCCGAGCACTGCTGTTCTTATCTCCGAGCCGGCCCGCCAGGCTGCAAGCACTCCGCCACATGCAGCAGCACACAGCTGCACACAGCTGCACACAGCTGCACACAGCTGCACACAGCTGCACACAGCTGCACACAGCTGCACACAGCTGCACACAGCTGCACACAGCTGCACACAGCTGCACACAGCTGCACACAGCTGCAAAAAGCTGCACACAGCTGCAAAAAGCTGCACACAGCTGCACACAGCTGCCACAGCAGCACACAGCTGCCACAGCAGCACACAGCTGCACACAGCTGCCACAGCTGCACACAGCTGCCACAGCTGCACACAGCTGCACGCTGTCTGGAGCGGGGCGCACTGCACCGGCAGGCAGCAATCGGGAAAATAAAGGAGCAGTTTTTGGAATTTCTGTAATTTTACCATACTTCATGCACGTAATTTCAAGACTATGTTTATTCCAGATTACCACTGGTTGTAGTCTGATAATTTTTAACCAAACGACCAAAATTACCCTTATTTTTCATAGTTAGTAGAAAAGTACCATAACAAAAACACTAGTAAAATTTTTACCAGCAATTTTTTATGGGGCGTACTTCAGAATACAGTGGGAGCAAAAACCTTTCATTTTTATTTTCTACGTAAGATTTGTGTACTTTAAATTTAACTGCTCCCAATAGAGAAGTTGTTTCGAGATTCCCAAACTAACCCTATCACGAAGGCGTGGCGTGCTGTGACCCGGAGCCTCCCGGAGCGCTGCTCGCGCTGACACCGCAACGTCACGGGGCGACAGCAGCCCTGCGGGGTGCACCAGACTGCCGCTAGAGCGCGCCCTGAGCGCCAAGCAAGAGCGGATTGCGGTCAACGCGCAAGACATATTGCTGGCCTGACACTGTGGCCTGGCCCGGTCTGGGCAGAGCTAAGCTGAGCCGGGAGGGACTGCTTCACGGAGTGCGGACTGGCAGCTCGCCCCGCCCCGCCCCGGGGTTACCGATTGCTTGCGGTCGGCGGCGGCTGCCTATGACAGCCTGCAAGTTCTGGGTAGAGGTCGACGCGATGACTTGGCGGCCATCTCAGATCATAGCAGCGGTGGGAAGGAAAAGGGGGGGGGGGGGGGGGGGGGGGGGGGGGGGGGGGGGGGGGGGGGGGGGGATCTTGGACGAAAGGCGTTCATCCGTCATGGAAAATAAATTGATTAATCAACTTTTGAAACGGATGCTGAGCCTTAATCAGTCTCGACGGCTGGAATAAAATTCAAGGTCACAAAAGTACCAAGCCAAAAATACGATCTCCTTGAATACGGCATGGAGGGTGCGTGTCCTTTATTCTCTAGTGAAATCCATACATCTACGTCAGCTACGTGTTCAAACTCTTAGCTCCTAATTCTTGTCATTACGAGTGCAATTACCAACAATGGTCCTAAAACGAAGAGATTGTTTTACTGGTTCGAGGGCTCTTTTACGAGTCAAACTCTCCCTCGTGTGTCCTAGTCCGTCAAATATATTCTACGTACAGAGCGATATTTTTAATTTTTTGTTTAGTTTAATGGAATGCACTTTAAAATATTTTTCAAAGAATTCCATCGTAATAGAGAACAATAATGCGATGTATACCTCAAGCAGATATAAGAGATTAGAGAGTAGTTGCAGACTCCTCAGATGATTCAATCAACTCGGCCACTCCTCAATGCCAGCAGCAGCGCGTCACAACTCGACGCCACGCCCCGCCACGCCACGCCAGGGCTCCAGCGGACACACTGTTTCAACTGTTTTACGGCTCGGCTATAAATTAGCAGGGCGCCGTTTAAGCCGCAGTGTGTTCGGCTCCGAGCCGTTTGTCCCGCCAGGCTTGACGCGCGTCTGGTCCACGTCCCGCCGCAGGCCGACGCACTCAGCAGCCCGCAGCGGGGCGGGGCGGGGCGGGTGGGCCAGTAAGACACGCAACGACTACACTAGCGACCCCGTTTAGAATTACTAGGTCCGCGTTCGCCTAGTTTGCGTCGCCGCTATTAACTGCCCTTTAAATGGGGTGCCATTCCGATCCCTTCTTTGGCACATCAACAAAGAAATTATGAGCGTGTAAACATCAGGTGGTCAAAGTGATGTTGCTGAGTGTCTGCAGAATCCATTTTTTAGGACGCGGGTCATCGCGGTGATCGAAGCTCAAGCGTTTTGATGCTACACTTGATTTCGAGGGAAACATCGCAAAGATGACAGCTTCTCGATCAGAACGCGAATCCATTCATCCCGACCAAGGTAAGAATCTGACTAGATGTCGTCTAGCGAGTCTCTGATGAGTCTCCATAGCCTTGCGTCGGGTTCAAATAACGCTGAGAGTTTTGCACCACATGCAAATAGGCACTGGCATGAAGACTCTGCCTGCGTTTCAGTCCGCAGTACAGTGCTCCGCCATGGTCAGGCGGATGTTGGACAAATGTACCCCTCCTCCACCCCCCGACCACTAACATGCCGCTGGCCTCGAGAGCCGCTACAACTTTCAACCGAATGCTCATCCTCAGTCATCATCCGCCCCCACCCTGTTCCCCTCCTCCTCCACCCCCACTCCTCCACCGTCCACCACCCTGCAGTGCGTACTAGACCTCAGTGCCTCGCTATGTAATAATTTTACACGGAAGCGCTTTATGAAGATAACCCGATAATCTACTTTGCTGGCGTGTTTCGGGTCGGCAACGACCGAAGTCTTGAAAGGGGATGCCCACCAAGTAAATCACCTCTGCAGCAGCAGCAGCAGCAGCAGCAGCAGCAGCTCGCACGCGTAAGGAGAGGGCGGGGCGGGGACGGTGCGAGGTCACGGTGGATGGGCCGGGCCCGGCCGGCCGCTGACGAGGGAGAGGAGGAAGGGGTGGGTGGGGTGCCCCTTGGACCTTGGACCCTGGGCGGCAGACAGAGCAGGCCTCGAGTGGGTGAGGAAATGTGATGTTTGCAAATTGCGCCGCTGGCCACGAGAGAGGCTGCAGGATACGGACGCGGGGGAGCAGAGGCCGGGCGGAGGGGGTGGTGGGGGTGGGGGCCTGGCTTGATATGACCATCTCTGGACAGACGCGACCCAGAAACGAGGAAAAAGAGAGATGGCCCAGAAGGAACACCACGTGAACTGTTCGCACGCTCAGCAAACAAATGTTACGGGAGCCTTTAAGAAGTGGCAAGTGCAACAGAATATCATTTACGATTCGGATTTTGAATGTTGCAGGCCTGCCGAACGCACGCTCACAAGAAACATAGATGTCCACTAGATCTTGTAGATCATCTACCTTAGATCTAGGAGATCTACACTGATCTATAACTGCGTTAGACTAGATGTAGGTACCTAATAGATGTTTAAACTACGTCTACGTCTACCGATAGACGGCTGTAGACTTCTACTAGACGTCTATAGACATCTAGTGGACGTCTATTAGACGTACAGACGACTAAAAGATCTTCGGGTTTTTTGTCCACTTAGACGTCTACTGGACGTAGAAATTAGACGTATAGTAAACATCTACTAGACGTCTATTTTCCGTGAGGGCGTTTAGTGTGGTGCCCACACTCGCATGATGAAGTCGTCAGATAGAGAGAAATGAGGGAAAGTAATATGGCCCCCACTCTGCCAACGTCTACCAACGAAGATTAGCTTGTGCGACGGTTTGTTTGCTCGCCTTTCGTGATTATTTTAAATAAAAAGAGAAGTGAAAGTAGTCTGACCATTTGCGTTAAAAAAATAACAACAACAACAACAAAAACTTTTAGACGTAAACTATCCACTCACTGACGTTCTACGAAAACAGAGTCGTGCGTCCCTTCTGGGTAGAGGAGGGAAGAGTGAGCCAGAGCGATGCGGCCGGTGCGGGGAGTGTGCGAGACAGAGTGAGATGAGGTCGAGCAGCCCGTCGCCCTACACTGCGGGGAGTCACCGCGGGGCAACTTGCTTGGGAATGAATGGTGGGCTGCGATACGCGCGGCCGGCCCCAGCACCGGCCCCGGCCCACATACCGGCGCGGCATACACTGCCAAAAATAATGCCGTAATCCTACCCCGCTCTAGGGCGGGCACGGCAGGATCCACAATTAACGGATTTAAAGGCTTACTACCGCAATTCGAGCATCATAAATCAGCCCTCCAGGGCGGGACGGGACGGCGCGGAGGTAATTGTTTTAAATTTTGTATATTCATGAGACAGACTTCCGAAACATTCGAAAACCAACCCCTGCTAAAGGAAAAATATGCTTTTTTTTTTTTCATGACAAGAGAGATGATTTGCAGTCAGTATTCATGGAAATCAATATGGGTGACGTATCCCAAACGTAAAGATCCCTACAAAAACATTCGTAGCGAGAGGTCTGCGACTCAAGGTATTCCTCGTACGCCCGAGAGCTCCAATCCATATTCTCCACGATTTAGGGCAAAATATAATCTGTTTGCCGTTTAGAGGGAATCTGATGGAATATAATGGAATATATTCCAAAGTATTCCGAAGTATTCCCTTGTATTTCAAGGAGGAATATATTTCTCGAACACATTTTTTGGTAGTTGCAGACCCCTCTGTTCGTGGCATAATTTTCCCTCTTCCTAGTATCCGGAATGTCTTTTGCGTACTTACGCCCATCCATCCAGGAACGTCTTCTTCCCGGAGTCAATTGAACCCCGGCAGGGCGATCCAAGACTATTCCGTCTGAGGGCCCAGCGGGGCCTAGCTTGTGACGCCAAGGAAACTTTTCAATGACCTCCGCAGGCCCAGCGATCGGAAGGGAGAGGGTCGAGAGGCGGGGCGCGGGCCCACTACTTTCTCTGCGCTCATTGCGGTTTGAGTCGAGTCTGCGATCGCGTCGTGACCCACTTTCCTTGTCGTTTTCTGTGCGCACTTAGATGTATTCCACCACTGTGTTCACCTGTATTTACACCGCGGCTTCAGTCAGACTGTTGAAACCTCACAGAGAATTTTAAGACAACACATGCATTTTCTCTGTTTAGCGTAGGAAATCCCATGTTCTGAGGTAGAAAACTGTTCGTAAGCTTACGTACGCTCAAAATACTTCGTAATATGAAGACATTTCTCCTTCAGAAGAAACAACCATACTTAAAATTTTAGTAGGGCACAAAGTCCACAATCGGTGCCCATTTTGATCCGAAACGTTCTCATTCTGCACTCAGGGAACTGAAACGGTCACGCTAGTTGTCCTGGTACTGCCTGAACTTACTTCTTTAGAGTTTGAAATCGACAACAAGCAAAACTTAGCACCTAGCTGCTAAATTTTTGGCTGAATTCAATAACACCGTAGCGCGGCGTCTCGAGACATTTAGATCCTGCGCTCGCATCAATCCGTGAAATTGTCAGCCGGGTGAGCCCCCTTGTAATGCAGCTACGTTTTTAGCAAAGTAGCTAAAAAAAATTGGCTCAGCTAAAGAAATGTGTTTTTATTGTGTGTGTGTGTGTGTGTGTATTGGTGTGTGTTGGTGTTTGTTTGTATGTTGGAAGCCCGCACTCCCCGCCGGAGAGGAGTCGCGTCTCCAACACAATATTTGCAGGCGCTAAGACTGCTGGGCTTCATCTCATGGAACGAATTACTTCCGGGGGGTGGGTAAGGCGAAGGGAGAGGGGATGGGAGAGGGAAGGGAGAGGGGGAGGGGAAGGGGGAGGTGGAAGGCACCATTAGCGCTCAAATCATGAAATACGCGCCCAAATAAAGGTGTGTCGCCTAACCATTAACATCCCCCACCGCTTGAATATATCTCTCACAGGCCGCCGACGTTTTTTCATTCTAGAGAGAAGGGTGCTTCTGTCTCTGATCATACCGCCCCAGTGTGAAAGAGCACACTGTAAAAATTTGTCGTCTGTTGACGACAAAAATTTTGAAGACATTTTCACCTGAGCAAAATTACAACAAATCGATATGAGTTAAACGACACTTTTGTAATTTGTGACGATAGAGTCGTCATATAGGCTCAAAACTGCTATGCATATAAAGTAAGTAAAAACATTGTCATCAAGCGGCAATGAAGACATTCTTGTAAAAACGAATACTATTTAACAGTGTATATGAAAACCTCATTCATTGGACTAATAAAAATTGCATTCTTTGAACAAAAGTAAGCAGTGGATCTCAAAACTGGAGACTTGTTGTGTATACGGGGATAGTAAACGTCGCTTGACAGTTTTTACCTACTCCCTCTCCTTCTCACTTGAGAGGATGACAGCCCGCCCACAACCACCCGGCATGCAAAATGTTCTATCACTGATACAAAGCGGAACACAAATTCTTGTATCGGGTAGCGATTATCGTATTATGTTAGCATAACTTAACGAAGATGAACAAATTGCAGAATTTGAAGTTATTAAAGGGTAAATTTAAGTTATAATTATTTCAGTAACAGTCCTGGCTGATACAAAATTTAGCGTTATTTCTCATTGGGCAACTGTGAAATGTTTTCCTGTTTGGAGTTTTCTATTGCCCGAGACACACAGAGCGAGATTCCTATCCTTGACTATAACGTTCAAGGACGAGAGTCTGATTTCTTTCGGTCCGCGAGCATGACTGAGGAGGGGGAGGGGGGCGGTGACTGGGTTCTCAGAGAAGTCACCCCAATTTGAGGAACCTAATTAAAGACACAGTCTGTGATTGCGAGATACGGCGGATATTGGACGCCGGGCCGGCAGGCAGAGATTCGTTAAGGACGACATGGCCGGAAGGAGAACGAGCATCGCGTCAAGGGCCGTGGGGTGGTGGTTGCAGAGCGCCGTAAGGCGTCGAGTGGCGTCGCGGAGCGTCGCGGCGCTCGCGAACGCCCACCGGGTCCTATTGCATTTTTTTAGTCGTGGGAGACAAGAAACACTCATTATCTAGATTCGTTTCAGTCGCAATTAAATGGCAAGAGGAACAAAACCAAGGTATACGGATTTCAAACGAATGAGTTTCAGCTTAGGCTGAAATGAATGAAACTGCTGCTTTCACACGCTCGTTTTAATAATAATACATGAATTCCGTTTCCGTAGCTCTCAGGCATAATGGTGAGTTGATTAGTTGATTTACAGATTTAATTTCAGCCATTTAAAACCATAGTCTATTTCACATTCGTGTACTATGCTGCACTCTGCTAAACACGATGAAATAAATGACAAGAGGTCGATGGAACGGCCTCTGAGCTGTACGAGTCAGTGGATGCCTTGTTCCAGTGGTAAACTTTCCGACGCCAAAAAGCACAGAACGTTGGCCAGAGACCCGCCTACTTCGCCCCTCCACGCAGTGCTTTTCAATGCCGCAGTTGGTAGTGGTTCGAGCCAAGACGTAAAGTTCGGGAACAGGAAGTGAGAGCAACGTATTTTACGAACGCTGGTCAGCGGTGCTCCCCAGAGTACTTGATCCGCGAGAGATCCGCGACCAAGTGTGCCCCAACAGTTAGGGCCACCATTTTCGCCGCAAATGGCGGACGTGCGGGTGTGAGAGGGACAGAAGACCCGCCCGCTGCAAGATGGCGGCTCAACCAGCAGCTCTCTCCCCATCTAGAACCCCGGTATGCTAGCCAGGGCCAGGCTCGCCAGGGCCTGGCTGGATCACGCCGGACTCGCTTTGCTTCATTTTCTTGAGATGACGACGGAGGGGGTCATCTAAGCTTCCGATGCAGACTGAGTAGACGCCATGCTCTGCCCCGCCACCACGCCCCGGTTGCCTGGAGGCCAGGCCGCCCTACTTGCCTCTATTCCGAGCAGGAAATGTAGTGGGAGGCGCAGCCTAGCCGCCCCCCCCCCCCCCCCCCCCCCCCCCCTCCATTTAGCTAAACGCGTAGTTCAGGATTACCAACTAAACTCAGCGCTCTAGACCCAACACATTCCAGCCACTCTTCAGTCCCGCACTTGGGTCTCATACGGACACACTGGTAAAACGAAAGTAAAGTAACTACACATTTAAAAGCGTACCGAGGTATACTTTTCAAAAGTATAGCAACTACACTTTTCAAAGTGTATACCCCTATGCTTCTGTGCTATCAACCGCATACAGAAATGAGTTGAGCTTGGCGCGATACTTCACAAAAGTGTAGTCGCTACATGTGATGGGTACCCTGAAAGTGCGCATCTGGAAAGTGTAGTTTTTGGCCCTAAACTTTTCAAAAGTGTAATTTCTACACTTTTGTTATTTTAGTGCATTCATTGCTGGACTTAGCTTTCAAATAACGTCCGAAAAAAAAACAATAGCTTTTTTTGTTTTAATTTAAAAGAGGAGAAGGGAAGGGCAATATACCTCTCCCCTAGACACTGTCTAAGACTCACGGCAAGAGACAGCAAAAACAACAGATTTGATATTCGAGAGTCGAGAGGCGCGAGAGGATCCCACGAGGGGTCGGCAGCGAATCCAGAGTCTGCACAGCTAAGCGTCAAAACGTCGACAATGACACTCGAGGGAACACGCGCGGCCTTCTACCCACGGAAAAAATGTGAAGCCCCCTCACCTCCCCTCTCTCAACATCGTTCCCCGCTCAGCCCCACGCGAGGAGGGGCGGGGCAGGGTGGTTTTCGGGGCGGGGTGGCCGCAGGACCACCGGTTCCCCTAACCCAAGGGGTGGCTTGCAGCTGCTCCTCTTGTCTCAGGATCACCAGGCTTGGTCCTGCACGCAAGTTCCAGCGCCTCTTCTGGAGTCAAATCTGCATATATTTGCTGTCTTCGTTCCAAAGGATGTTGCACACCTGACAAACCAATGACGACGTGGCACAAAAGCCGAGTACTTAATGCCTTTTTTTCTACTCTTGTGGAGTACTTACATACATGGAATAAACATAATAGCTTTGCAAGGCAACTTCGCAATGATTTTATGACAGGTTGTCATGGCAACCGTTTATAAAATACTTGTCAATGGCTTGCCTACTCCTTGTAACTGAGACACTGGAAGAGAGATGGACAAAAGAATGCCGAGGGATTCGAAGCAAAATGTCGCAAATCTAATAGTCTGCAAAGTGAATGGTATGAGATCGACAATAATAGCTTGCTGCGTCCACGATGGGTACATCCTCATAGATACATCCCCGTGGGTAAAATGCTGTCCGGCTATGCATTCTTACTTCCTTACTAACGAATTCAGCGGTTTGTTCATGCACTACAAACAAATCCCAACCGTCATAACGTACTAACAAAATTCGTTAGTATTATGAACGAAATCGTTAGTATTACTAACAA
>CABIKL010001898.1:0-13931 GCA_902196195.1 Aptinothrips rufus
AGCTCCGGAGCAAGGCGACCTCAATGTGACTTCTGTGGCAGGGTCTGCCAGTCTCCAAGCATCTTGCAGATACATCTCATGACCCACACTGGAGAGAAGCCACACGAGTGCACGGTGTGCCTTAAGAGATTCAGAACCACAGGTGATCTCAAGAAACATCTGATGATTCACACTGGTGACAAGCCTCACGAGTGCACAGTGTGCCACAAGAGATTCGCCACAACAAGTGTTCTCAAGAAGCATCTGATGGTTCACACTGGTGAGAAGCCACACGAGTGCAAGGTGTGCCACAAAAGATTCGCCCAGGAAGCACATCTCAAGAAGCACATGCTTATTCACACTAGTGAAAAGCCACACGAGTGCACAGTGTGCCACAAGAGATTCGCCCGGGAAGCACATCTCAAGACGCACATGCTTGTTCACACTGGTGAAAAGCCACACGAGTGCACAGTGTGCCACAAGAGATTCGCCTGGGAAGCACATCTCAAGACTCACATGCTTATTCACACTGGTGAAAAGCCACACGAGTGCACAGTGTGCCACAAGAGATTCGCCCAGGAAGCACATCTCAATACGCACATGCTTATTCACACTGGTGAGAAGCCACATGAGTGCATGTTGTGCCACCAGAGATTCGCTAGGACAAGTAATCTGAAAAATCATTTGCTAGTTCATGCTGGCGAAAAGCCACACGAGTGCACAGTATGTAATAAGAGATTCATCACTACAAGTGAGCTCAAGCAACATTTACTGGTTCACTCCGGTGAAAAGCCACATGAGTGCACGGTGTGCTCCAAAAGATTCGGCCAGAAAGGATATCTCAAGACGCACATGCTGTTTCACACCGGAGAGAAGCCACACGAGTGCATGGTGTGCCATAAGAGATTCTCTGAAAGAAGTAAACTGAAAAGGCATTTGACAGTTCACACTGAAGAGAAGCCACACGAGTGCACAGTGTGCAACAAGAGATTCAATACCACAAGTTGTCTCAAGAGGCATCTGAAGGTTCATACTGGTAAAAAACCACATGAGTGCACGGTGTGCCACAAGAGATTTGCTGTAACAAGTAGCCTCGAAGACCATTTGACAGTTCACACTGGAGAGAAGCCACACGAGTGTACGCTGTGTCACAAGAGATTCGCCGTGACAAGAGGTCTCAAGAATCACGTGCTACTCCACACGAAAGAGAAGACACACTAGGGCTTAGTGCATAGATTCAGTCTGTAAACCATCTCAAGGAACACCAGCTAGTTCTCACTCGTGGAAAGCAACTGGAATGCTTATTACGACCCAAGACTCTTCGACTGTCAAATCTTATCTTGTCGGTCACACCTCAGTGCTGGTGCACCATTGCACAACTGTCCTCACCTTTTAATGCCCACGACAGCATTCGTAGAGCAATGAGCCTTCTGGGATACAGACTGCTCTAACGTCACTGCTAGACTCTAAGAATATCGCACCAAATAAGCAGTGCAACTAGCAGAGCTTTTATCGTTTTGCAAGCTTCGTGCGTTCGCAATTAAATCAATTAGTTTTTGTGAGCTCTGTGCCAGCATGAATTTAGATATTTAATTTAGATATAAGTTTAAATTATTATAAGGTCATATTTCATTCTTAAAGAGGAAGCCATCGATTTTATGTTTGGGCTTTATTAAGTTACGCACGCCAATCATTAAATTAAAGAACCGTTTTGATACGTCGTAAACCTTAAGGTGCTCGCCGTCAGCACGCTCTGTGACAGAACGACTTACCTCCCTCTCCCTGAAATGCAACCGCTCATCTCGCAGGCGTCTCCGAAGAACCACTAAACGCACTCTCGGATGTCGAGACTGCTTTAGTGATAGTATTTACAATATGACCTCCCAAATAATAAAACCCATGAATAACGATACCTCTGACACGACAAAACACGAACATTGACGCGTAAGTGTAGTAATTTACCACAAGTGGGCGTAATATTAATAGTAATAATAATAATAATAGTAATAATAAATAAAATGTCAAATATCATATCACTGCTCAGGCGGCTGTGCGTTTCTTGGGGATCTTTTGTGACGTGAGTGGTTTTTTGGACGGGAGAAGTTGGTAATCGGTTCTGTTCAGGCAACACGCCTTTAGAGAAATAGAATATCGTTCTCAGCGTTTGTGTTTCTGTGTAAAGAATTATCAAATTGCGACCCTGGGGTTTTGTTGAGATGCGCCATATTTACTGCGACAGTGAAACGTATTTTTGTTACTCTGTAACGCAATCCAAATTCATTAGAATAGTGATGGAACAGAATGTGGAAAAAATGTCTTGGAATAAAATTTGCTAATTATTTTATGTATCTTTATTAATCCACCCTGCGCTTTGAGTCTTTTCGCTGCGACTGACTCCACCGACAACTGCGATCTGTTGGTCGTTTTGGATACAAAAACAGACAGTTCAACACGCATATGTTGTGTGTCGGTGCACTCTAAATTACAGATATAAGTACTTTTTATTTCTCTTCAATATCAAGGGCAATTTAACGGTGGTAAAGGAAACTTTCGAATACATTGCACTTTCTTATGGAAAATTTTGTGCATAACAAAGCACTATCCTACCTTTGTCCTTTGTTTATGTACAAAATTATGATTGGGGTTGGCACTCATGTAAGCATGCATAACTGATCACAATTTGATGCATAATAGTACCGACAAAAATTATCCGTAACTACGCTCAAATTTGCCAATAATTTAGCACAAAATAGTACTTCAGCAAAAAATTCGGAGAAAATTGTGATGATAAATAGACAATTTTGTGCATAGTTATGCATGTTTACAGAAGTGATTATTAAAGCACAAAATTGTCCCTCTAAATTTAGAGTGTACCGGGTGAAGTCGCATACACGACAGTCGATTGGGTTGCCTATCGCTCTGCCTGGGTCAGGGGAACTGGAGGCAGGAGGAGGGAGGCCCGCGCAGTCCCCCCTGACCCAAGCAGAGCGGTAGGCAACCCAGTCGACTGTCGTGTATGGGGCTTTACACCCGGTACATACAGAAGGTGGATCCAAAGAGTTTATTAATTTTCTGACAAAGGGATAATGAAGCAAATAGTCACTGTGTTGGAAAGTGCGAGGAGGGTTCTATGGTCTGCGAGGAACCACTTATCATATCAGACTTTTGATGCGATACGCAATACCAAAAGTCGCCCGGAAGGTCAAGTTGATGTAATGAAACAAAATTTCGCAAAAAGTACTAAGGTTGTCGTCTCTCTGTTGGATATTTACATGATGACTCTTGTGACACTCACTGGGGTGGGATTTGTACGAACCAACATGACATGTGTGTGCCCAAGGCAAGGACTCGTGACCACTAGTGTTGGTCGCTACCCAGCTTCAGAACGAGAGGATATGATTACATGACTCCTCGTCGCTCCTTGGGAGTCTGGATGAAGGGGTGTCCGGGACAGCTTCCAGGGTGGTGACCTGGAGGGTGACCCGCGGTGTCCTCGGATGCCGCTACCAGATGCTGCTTTGTCCCGGTCCGTACCAGGGAGTGAGGAAGGTTAGTGCGCGGCATTACATGGCCACATATCAGATATTCATAGTCTCTTATATAATTAAGATCTTCTATAAAACTATCTAAAAAGCCTATCTTAGATGGACGGTACAACGGTATATACAAGCAAAAAATAATGAAGTTGACTATGATGTAATTTCCATGATTACATATTCAGGCTTATGACAATACTGTGCCTCAGAAGTAGACAACACCTTGGCTTTAATACCTTGTTTAACATAAACAGCTACACCTCCTCCTCTTTACCAATTCTATCATTTCTTTTTACATTGTAACCGAAAAGTTCAGTCTTAGAGCCAGGTTTAAAGAAAGCCTCACTTGCATCAATAATACTTACTCCAGAATTCACAAAAGAAGCACCAAACTCTTCATGATGAGAAGTGTCATTTTAAGATTGAGCGGTAAGATGTACAATATTGGATAGATTAAGTTTACATTTTACTTAATCAGACAAAAAATCTTTCAGACTAGGACTGTTCGAGAACGCAAACAAATATAAAAGTATGCCATAAAAATATGACCTTAAATGACTGTTGAGGCTTCAATGTGTCGCATCAATGTCACCAGACAACGATTGCATCATTTTCATGAGATTACATTTTAACATAAGGTTGACCTTTGTGGGAGTCGATTGACGCACGTTAGTCTTGACATCGTTATACCCAATCAGTTCCGATGAGGTGGTGCATGTGCTCGAAAGTAGAGCAGTAAGACATGACACCACGAAACTGGTTCACTCAAAAACAATGCCTGCATGAAAAATTCAGCGTTGTTTTGAAACCTCAGTATGACTTGAGGGTTACCGCTTTTGTCGTAATTGGCCCAGAGTTTGAAAGTCGTCTATCTTTTCGTCTCTACTCTGTTATCAAAAGCTAAACATCATATTAACGTAATTTAGATATATCCAGAAAACGTTCATTTTATTTTCTGAGCCCAGAACATGCACCTCACTAGCCTGTCGACCTGCCAACAAATTAGCTGGATCTTGCACGTGAATTCTCCCATGAAATTTAACTTTGCCGTCTGGCCAATCAAAGCGCGTCGGAAGTGGTAACGACCACGCCGCCAGGCAGGTAGGAAATTTTTTGCGTTGCACCCTTTTAAGAAGTCAATTTTCCGCACATTGCCCCCCCTTCCTCCCTTGTAAATTGTCTTCACGTTGATATTCTAAGTTACTGATTTCAATATTGCGATCTTGAGTATTTTTCGCTTCATCTTATTCTGAGGCTTAGGTCAGAGATATTACTTTCTGCTTCCTCTCCAGTTCTTTTGCTTGTTTTAGTTTCTTCTCCTCATGTTGTACCTTCACGTCTTCCATCTCCCCTAGCTTCACCTTTACATCATCATACATTGAGCTTAGAAACCTAACAGCGTCCTTCATGTACCTTCCTGTCTCTTTCAGTTCGTTTAAGTTCTCAACAGGATCCAGAAACTCAGCGACTTCCTTAATTTATTCATGAAACTCGTTTCTGTAGGGGTCTCTTCGAGGGAAACGGTCCTTGGCCCGCGTAGTGCTGCGTTACATGCAGGGAGTGGGGCTCAAAATGTTGCCAAAACAGCAAATGGACGATCCTCTAAGCTGCTGGCCTTCTCTGGAGCACCCTGTTGTTTTCTGTCCAGCGGCGCTGACCTCCGGGCCATCTGCGTCTCTCTGCGGAGCACCCTACTGCAGACTCTTGTGTTCTCCGTGCATCGTGGCGAGCAGACTCAAATAACCCTCTCCAGCTCTCATCGCAAGACTCCGATTAGATCGTTTATCAGCAGGTATAGCTTAAAGCTGAAGATATATTCTAAAGCTTATTTTGGGTTGTGAAGTTGATATTCAACAAACGCCCATACAGATATAAGCTGAAAGCTACACTTTGAGCCACGTCCGTTATTTCTGTTTATCGCATATACTGTAGTGCGCAGACTGCCATTGATAAGTGAGCTTTCATTACTTAAAATCATTAAAGTTTTATCCAGCCTAGACAATCGTCACGTGGCATATTACCATATATGTCTGTTTCAGTGCATTATCTGTTCTGTTTTCTCCTCTCAGGAAGTCCATCTAACAATGAGTGTGGAAGGACCAGCATCCACTTCTCGGCGAACGCGAAGCTCCACAGCACCTCAGTGTGACATCTGTGGCAGGGTCTGCCAGTCTCCAAGCATCTTACAGATACATCTCATGACCCACACTGGAGAGAAGCCACACGAGTGCACGGTGTGCCACAAGAGATTCACAACCACATATGATCTGAAGAAGCACCTGATGATTCACACGGGAGAAAAGCCTCATGAGTGCACAGTCTGTCAGAAGAGATTCACTCTCACAAGTAATCTCAAAAGGCATTTGACCGTCCACACCGGAGAGAAGCCACACGAGTGCATGGTGTGCCACCAGAGATTCGCTTTGACAAGTAGTCTGAAACAGCATTCGCTACTTCATACTGGTGAAAAGCCACACGAGTCCATAGAATGCAATAAGAGATTCGTCACCACAGGTAAGCTCAACCAACATTTGCTGGTTCACTCTGGTGGGAAGCCACAGGAGTGCACAGTGTGCAGCAAGAAATTCAGCCAGAAAACTTACCTCAAGATGCACATGTTAGTTTACACTGGAGAGAAGCCAAATGAGTGTACAGTGTGCCACCAGAGATTCGCTACGACATATAAACTAAAAAATCATTTGCTAGTTCATACTGGTGAAAAGCCACATGAGTGCACTATGTGCAATAAGAGATTCATCACCACAAGTGAGCTCAAGCGACATTTACTGGTTCACTCCGGTGAAAAGCCACAGCAGTGCACGGTGTGCCACAAGAGATTCACCCAGAAAGGATATCTCAAGACGCACATGCTTGTTCACACTGGTGAAAAGCCAC
This sequence comes from Aptinothrips rufus, assembly GCA_902196195.1. NCBI lineage: Eukaryota > Metazoa > Arthropoda > Insecta > Thysanoptera > Thripidae > Aptinothrips > Aptinothrips rufus. The sequence continues at coordinate 6,411 of CABIKL010001898.1, forward strand.
ACGAGTGCAAGGTGTGCCATAAACGATTCGCCACAACAATTCATCTCAAGAGGCATCTGGTGGTTCACACTGGTGAGAAGCTACACGAATGCACTGTCTGCTATAAGAGGTTCACCCGCATAGATAGTCTGAAGGGACACATGTTATTACACACTGATGAAAAGCCACACGAGTGCAAGGTGTGCCGCAAGAGATTTACCGATTCGAGTAGTCTCGACAGGCATGTTCTTGTCCACACTGGAGAGTAGCCACTCGAGTGCATGGATTCAGCCAAGTGGATCATCTCCAGGAATAGTTAAAACCTACTCGAATGACAAATACGTAGTGTTTTGAAGGGTGGGAATGTTCCCGGGAATTTTACTGGGAATTTGGGAATTCCCGCGGGAATATTCCCGGCCCCATTTTCAATTATTCCCGGGAATATTCCCAAGATGGTTAAAATTACAGAAGCATAATTCTTTTTGACTTAAAATGATCAAAAATCGTATAAACAATCAAAGTAGCGCCAATTTAATCGAAGGAGAGTAAATCAGTCCAGTATTAGGTGTGTAAGTTGAGGTTGAAATCGTTAAATTCTGACAGAAAACACATTTTTGTAAAATGAAATACAAAATTTATTTTATAAAAAGAACAGGAATGAGAAACTAAAAAATCAGATTTTTGGTACATAGTAGTACATTGTCTGAGGAAAACAAAAATAAAACTTTCCTTGGTTGAAAAAAAGGAATACTGTTCTAGCTTCCAGCCCTAGTCTGTATCATCGGTATAAGAATCAATACATTCGCTCGTTAAATTCTGACAGTAAACACATTTCTGTAAAATAAAATAAAAATATTGCTTTTTTAAAAAGAACAGGACAGGAATGAAAAAATAAAACCAAGTTTTTACAGTACATGGCACATACACATAGTACATTGTCTGAGGAAAACAAAAATAAACCTTTCCTTTGTTGGAAGAAAGGAATACTGTTCTAGCTTCTAGCCCTAGGCTGAATCATCAGTATCAGAATCAATAATACATTCGCTGTTGCTGTTGTTGTTACAATCATCATCAAAACTGCCTCTGTCATCTAAGTCGGAGGAGGAGTCATAATCACCATCCTCTTCAGATTCAACGTCAAAGTCCTCAGGTCCCCACTCTCTATCACAATTGCACATGTCCCAATAGTCTTTTAAAATATTCAAAGCAAGATCATCATCATCATCAAAATCATACTGGGAGAACAATGGAACAGGTTTAACTGTTAGATAATAATCTACATTTCCAGTGTGTCTTCTGGCTTGCTGCTTTAGGAAGTGATTGGGAAACCCTAACTGAAGATTAGTTTTTATAGCCACTAGTTTTTCCGTTCTATGATTTTTGAGTTTATTCCTCTTTTTCGTATGAGTGTCCCCAAAAGTGCTCCAGTTCCTCTCACTGGAGGCAGAACTAGGAACTATAGATAAGAGGCAGCGAGCCACAGGAGCTGCAGGCTGGCCATTGCACAAACCTTTCCACCATACTGTTGGCTCAACGTCCTTTGAGCTTTCCCACAAAACATCATTTTCGAAAAAATCTTTTTTTGTTTTGAAGTTTAGAACATTAGCAATTACCTTTGGAACATCTAGCTCCAAATTTCTGGCTACAAACCTAATGACCTCAAGACCACTAGCTACCTCGGAATCTGAGAGCCCCTCTCCCCTGAATCGAGGGTCTAAAATATATGCAGCCAGATGTGCATCGTAACAAATAAATTTAAGTCGAAAGCGCAACATTTTCATGACATATTCCATTTCCTGACCATTTAGGTTTGTCTTTGGTAGGGTTGAAATTATTCGCTGTTTAATGTCCATTAACAATCTGGGAATAATAGAAAGCCTTGCAGCATCACTTTCAGCCACTAAAATAGCTTCAGCAATAGGGGTGAGCATTTGCCTTGCATGCTTGACATTTTTCCAGAAAACATCACTTAACACACAGCTTTTCACCCCCTCTGATATGTCTAAATTTTCTGCCAGTACTGTATCTTGTAAAGCACTCTTATTACTTTCAAGGCAGTCTAGTACTATCAAAAATCCAGAAAACCTAGTTGGATTTGGAAGCTTTAAAGATTTTCTAGAATTTCCATACCTACGTGTTTGATTCTCCTCAAATACTGCCTTAGTGACTGAAACTTTTCTAATTTTAATAATTTCTTTGGCCTCTTTGATTAATTGTTTAAAGGTTGGTACACGCATTATGTCTTTAGCAAGTAAGTTCAGTCCATGAGGGGAACAACCAATACACAGAATATGAGGGAATGTTTTTCGAACAATTTTCCAGGCTGCCTTCATTACTGGTGCATTATCAGTAAGAATGGCCTTCACTTTGGACGGACCTATCTCTCTTACGGCCTTGACTAGTTCTCCACCAACATATACAGCACTCTCTCTATTTTTGCCTGGCTCAATACTTTTATGAAACACTGGGCCTGGAGTGCACACAATAAAATTTATCAACTTTTCCCCCCTTGTATTTTTCCACCCATCAGATACTAAAGTGACATCCTCAGAATTTTCCAACTTTTGATTTGCAAAGTCCATCACCCTCTCATATTCAGAAACAAGAAGTGGTCCTCTAAGTTGATAGGTATTGGGAAGAGTGTAACATGGATTAATTTCCTTGATAGCATCGTGCCAAAACTTATTACCCTCAAATATAGAGAACGGATGCTGCCCTGCGTAGACTGCCCTAGCAAATTTTTCATCAGCCGCCCTTACTTGCGAAGCAGTTAATTTCACAACATATCCTTTCAGAGTTGAACACCGTTTCTTTGCAGGTGGTTGAGCACAGTGATCAGGATCAGGAGATTTTTGCAACAGAGAACTTGAAGTTGCTGGTTGCGAAGAACACAAGTTTCGTTGAACTTGAACACTGGGCCCTGCGACAGATCCACTTGCTTTCTCATTGGAAGTGACTATTTCAGGATCATCAGATGCTTGCTCGGTAGCAATCTCCTCAGTTATCACTGTTGATATTTGAGAGTTGGAACCTAGAATTTGAAATACATGGGGTCACATAGATAGCTGCAAAAATCAAATCAAATCCACATATATAATAATCACAACTAACCAAGTTTAGCATTTATTTTTGCTTTGAACTGTTCCTTCACTGTAAGGGGCGAGCTTCTGCATTTAGTGAGGTGCTTTTCCTTTTTTGTTGAATTCTTAGATGAATATGTGAAACTGCAATAATTGCAAATATATACTGTAACATTCTTGCCATCCTTTTTACTGTCCACTTGTTTAAAATGATCCCATACGGAGCCCTGGTGTCTCGGCATGGTGATGTAGACTCTAGAAAAATATGACAAGTAAGCTGCATGAATTCTTTCAATAATGAAACTGAAAGTCTAGTGAAACATAACCTGTAAATTGCACCTTTCAAATTGAGAATACAAGAGAAAAATAAATCTTTCGGAAATGCAAAATACTGATCCAAAGATTGATGAATGTTCGTAACAGGACTGCATGTAGCAGTAAATCAATGTATACGACAGTTACTTACTTGTAGAGCCAAGTCAATCCGAAGGGCAGGCCTACCTAAGCAAGGGAGTTCGCGCCGGTGCGAGCTGACGACGTCTTCCCTCATCATGCTCATATTAAAGCACTCCCTGCAATTTCTCGAACAACTATTCAACAGAACTATTGTAAATCTGACGCTCAAAATAGGTCATAATCATCAGACCGTCGTCAAATCAAAGTCTTATTCCGGATATATTGTAAAAAAGTACTTAAAACACGAGAAGTGACTGCACACTCAAACTAAACATACAACGCTAACGCCATCTCTCGGGCGATCTGGGTACTAGGACGGATCAAGAGTTGCGGAAAAAAAGGAAACTTGCCGTGAACCCGCTAACCTGGATCTAAATTCAAAAATAAAAGCTGAACTATAAAATTCCCGAAAAATCGGGAATATTCCCGGGAATCGGGAATATTCCCGGGAATTTATCGGGAATATTCCCGCCAACGAAAATTCCCGGGAATTTCAAAACACTACAAATACGCCTCAAATGTCCCCGACTGTTAAATTTTCTTTACTTTTTGCTTCCGCTTCACCGCTACAACACCAATGTAGAAATGTCTTCATCGGTCCCCCAATGTAGAAAAATGCCTTCAGCGTTCAATGCCCACGATAGCATTTGTAAAGAAAGGAACCCACTAGTACTAAGATTGTTCGAAAGTCATCGCTAGACTCTTAGAACGTGTACTAACGCAAAGTGCCACTTGCAGTCTCCATTGTTTTGCTGGCTTCATGGATACTAGGCTCATAAGTAATCATTTAAGTCTCAAATGAGTTTTTGTGAGCTCTGTGACAGTTCGATTTTTGATTTTAGTTGTAATTATTCTTACGCAATATAATTTATTCTTAAACCTTTTTCCATGCTTTGTATGTTGAGTCTGTGCGTGACGCATACGAATAATTATGTTAATGAACCAGTTTGATACCTCCTAGCCTAAGATGGCGGCCATCACGCTTCTTTGACAGAACCACTGAACTCCCTTCCCCCGCAATATAACCTCTCACATCGCAGGCCTCTGTCCAGGCATCATATCTGTATGCACAAGGAATATAGTTCCAAATGTTTTTGTTTCTAAGTAAAGTATTATCCAAGGATGACCCTAAAAGCTACGCTGACATGCACTGTATTTACTGCGGCAGTAATGTGTGAGTTAACTCTGTAATGATACTCAAATGTATTAGGACAGCAATTTAATAGAACAATTAAACGTGTTATCTTTTTAGAATAAAATTTGCTAAATATTTACTGTGATTTTACAAATCGACCCTGAGCCCAAATTTTTTTTCTGCGATCAGATTTATAACTCAGACCAGTCAGTCGGTTTAGATAAATACAGGCAGTTCCATATGATTGTTTTGTGTGGATGCATGCAGAAGGTGTAAAAAAAGGAATTATATTATTACCGATTTAGATCACTTTTGAAAATAAGCAAACAGTCAACGCGTTGGAAAGTTGGATAAGAATAAAATGTTCTTTCTTGCGAGTCACCTATTACATCAGACGTGTGGGGCGATGCACTGAGAATCGGCATGTAGGCTCATTTTATCAAACTAGACATAAATTTGTTAAGAAAGGCTTTCACTTACGAGGATTTTGAAAACGTCTACTATGAAACAAGCCATGGGTAGGCAAAATTTAAAAAAAAAAATGAACTTTTCAATTTTGTGTTGAGAATTGTTTTTTAAGACGTGTTTTGGTAATACTTTGAAAGATTTTATTTATCGGAGTAATTAATCGATAGGCAATGCGACAAAAATTTGGATGTTATATCTATTATTTCTTTATACGCCTACACCAGCGCTGATTTTATCTGTGTACAGTACTAAAGGTGTAAAAGCTTTGGTGAGAAGCAATGAGTGGCGAGGCAATAGGTACGGCCAGGAAAAGGCAATAGAGAGAAGGTTCAACTGGACGAGGAATTTCACACAGCTCCTGGTTGATACATCTGTGAACAATTTATGAGATGGAATGAACAGTAGAGTTCCAAGCAATGCAATAAAGCGTTCTATTCAAAACAGCAGTGAAGATTTTAAAGCCAGCTCACAAGTTTAGTACCGAATAGATAAATGAAATCTTTTAAAGTATTACCAAAACACGTCTTAAATAACAATTCTCAACACAAAATTAAAAAAGTACATTTTTTTTAAATTTTGCCTTCTCTAAATCTACAGTACGGACACTGGTCTCAATGAAAGTTATACTTTCCTACAAGAGAGAATATTGAGTAGCGACCACAGGACAGGAGAGGATCAGCATTCAGTAGGACGGTACTCAATAGGCACTCGGGTATCGTCTTAGGTTTGGGCTGGGCAATGGGTTCACTCAGCTTGGTCTGATAGTCCGCTGTGGCAACGCCCTGTGCGACACTGTCTCCAAGCGAATCCTCTGACGTGACGCCGATGGAGTCGCTGTCGATGCGGGGTATGGAGCATTTGGTTACTGTAAAGACGACTAATTTCTGTATTGCCAGCAAAGTTGTGCCAGAAATCCCAGACTCTTATCGTTCTCTGAAACAATGAAAAAATACCTAACTCAAATTTGCTTAGCCTAGCATTAATTGAACACCGAAAATGAAAAGTGATGTAATTGCCTCCATAACGCCTCGAGAGCAAGGTGGCCCTCAGAGGCATCATGTACAAGGTGAGATACTCCACTCCAGGGAGGAAGCTGCTGATGGTTTCCTCCTCGTAATAAATCACATCATTGTCCAAATCATCATAAGGGCCCTGAGCTGATAGTACACTGACTTCCAGCGTCGTGTTCTGCATCACCACCTCGGATATTAAACGCACCTAGGTTTGCATTGTTCTGCGTCCTAGTTAGGTCTTCTACAGTAAAGTAAACGTTTGAACGGCAAGCACCATCCTGCTTACGTAACGTACGGTTGTTAGCCTCACATGCACTGTTTGTTCTGAGCACGCTGTTGAAGAAAGACATCTATTGTCGACGCCGTGGGTGGTCGAACTTCCTCATATCGAACTAGAGGGACCAACAGGTATGCAAGGAGAACGTCAATTTGTAGAGAAACATTTTCCATCACTTCCAGGCCAGCAGCCATGAACTCTGGAGGGAGCAAACAAATGGCACAAGCCTTCCTCATGAAATCCATCCGTTTTAGTGCAACTGTCTTAAACATTAGAAGCCTCCGATTAGCAGCTCTGTATATAAAAGCACGGCACAGGGGACAGGTGCCAGGAACAACCTTGGGTTACACCATCTCTTAACAAAAGTCATGAAAGTTAAAGCTCGTGAGACTGCCTCTCATTGCCACTCTCGCTGTCTGGTGTGGGGAGTGCCTCGCTGGGCCGGGCACGAGGCCGGGGAGTGCCTGTGTGGCCGGGGCGCGAGGAGGGACCTCCTCGCACAGTAAACGCTGCCAGAGACTACAGGGGGTGGCGGACAACCCGTCCTGGAGGTGGGCTGGGGTCAGGCCAATGCAGTGACCGTGGTAGGCAGCGTGGAGCTCTCATGGAGGAGGGCAGCGCGGGGAGCCTCGTGCACTCCTTGTAGGAGGGCAGCACAGCGACAGCACCGCGGCAGCACCGCGGCGTACTCCCCGGGCTCTCTAGGTATCACCCGCACTGCTGGGGTCGATCAGGCTGTTCTCCATGCGAGGCGCGGTTTAATCAGGCGCTAAAACAGATTGAAGATGACTGAGGCGGGGGCGATGAGCCAGTATGAAGAGGCGGACTCCGGAGACTTCCCTGTTCTGAGGATGGGGAGCAGAAGTCGTTGATGCCAGCAGTCCGTCGTGGAGGCAGCCGTCCTGCAGAAGTGATGCAGATGTCGAAGTAGCACCATCACTGTTTCTGAAATTGTGTTGAAAGACTCATTTTAAAAGTGTTTACAAATTCAATGCATATAAGCGCATAGCTCAACGCACTGAGAAATATCACTACTTTCACGGCGAGCCTAAGGTATCCCTTTTGATGCAGCGGAGCATCGGTCACCCGATGCCTGCCGGGCGCAATCCAAAA